>VKOC01017627.1:0-16265 GCA_009364415.1 Spea multiplicata | reverse complement strand
TTTTTCAGGGTCAAATTTGATTTTGTTTAACATTCAGGACCCCCGAGCGAAATTTTTTTTTATTTAAGTATTTTTATTTAAGTACCAATATTTATTTAAGTATCAAAACAGGACACTGATCTATATAAAACCTAATGACATTATGAGGCAGTGAACCAAATTCTAATTTTTCCAATTAATAAAATGGTCCTGCTAATAGCATATGTCAAACGAATCACCCTACATGCAGCAGGAGGTATAGTGCATTTTCTATCATTGTTTCTTTTTCACAACTAGCTTAAAACTGTAGCCACACAGGGCTTACTACACAAAAAAATGTTTGCCTTTAAACTGGCCTCATTGTCAATGACATATTTTAATCCTATGTGGCCAAGAGAGTGCGCCATTTGCTTAATAGGCCAGCTGTGGAGATAAGAGATCTTTTTTATTACAGGCCCTTTCTGCCACATTGAGGTCTGAGACTAGCCATCGCAACCTCAATAACATGTGGAAGCCATGCCGCACGTCCTCAAGAAATGCACTCAGCAGAAAGGAAAGCAGTGTGGAGGTGAGTGTTGGTGAGCTGCCTTGGATCAGGGCTTGGTTAGCCCCAGCCTAAATCTATCTATCTATCTATCTATCTATCTATCTATCTATCTATCTATCTCTTCTCTACATCTCAGAATAGTTAGATGATGACAATGGATCTGGCTAGGGTAAAGTCAAGCCCTGTATACTAAGAGGAAGGGCTGCATGACTGGGCCTAGGCTAACAGAAAGCTTGTTGCCAGGTCTTAGGGGTCATGTAAGGGACACCCTATGGGGTTCCTCGTCTGGTTGGGTGGGGGTTTTTGGGCTGTCTATTTAAGGGACCCCTTTTTCCCGCCACTGGTCAGATACTATTGACCAGCGTTTAAAGCAGTGAATCCCCGCCCTCCCTCCCCTTTTTAGTTACCTCATTCTTTATTTTGATTTCTAGTTATGGCGGATGTTTTTTGAGATAGGTATGCTGTGTTTTATTGGTTGTTATACCATCATTTATGTGTAATTAGGTTTCTCCACGGGTTCAGTCCCTGGGGGAACGTTAAAGGGTAGGGTGTTCCGACCCAGCGGTCTCCGTATGGTATTTGGCGGGATATCCCTAGAAAATGTTATCTGGTTTTTTAAAAATGTTATGTATGCATAACCTATCTCATATTTTTCTGATTTTATTTCTTGCATTTTTCACAGTAATAAAGCGCTGTGGCCTTACACTTTTCCAACGACCTCATGTCTCACGTGTTTTCTTTTATTTTATATGTTCAGCTGTATGTTATAGACAGTGCCCGAGTCATGTGTATATGTTCTAATTTTTCCTAAAGTTACTTTATTATATATTATATAAAAGTTACATTAGTATTAGTTATATAATAAATTATAATATACATCATTGTTTTTAAAAATCACACATTTTACAAAACAACTTTGATAGAAACCTAATAATTAATATTTATTAATTTGAAACTCATGAAATATCACCCATCTATGCATAATGTGTAATAAAATAAGTTGGCAGAAAGATATATTAGAGAGGTCACCATTTACCAAAACATTATGAAATGATTTTGCACATTCATTCTGTGGAATGACAATTGAGTGTAATTTATGCTTCAAAGGGTATGCTTTATATTCAGTTTACAGACTGTAAATAAATCTACATTCATGCAAATGAAAATACATTGCATAATTTATAGCATTTGCCATGAACCAATTTACTTTAATACTTTTGCAAGGGAATGCAAGATGGGTTATTGAACTAGAATGCAATGGCAGCATGGAAACTTAACAGAGGTCACATAAAAGTTATATAAATTAACCACTTCTTGGTTTCTTTATTCTTCTGGCCTATAGCAATTTTCAAAACGGTCACAAAAACATTGCTGCATGCTTATAATCTTAAACCCTAACCTGCTAGTCTTGCAGCATGTGGTCGCATTTATGCAGCAGGGGGCCACACACTGAAACATTAGGAAAAACTATTTTTACTATGTATTCCTTTTTGGTGAATGTGTGTTTTGCTTGACATGGTGGTGTATACTGGGCACGTTGATGACCAAATTTGTTTTACAATGTTATCACTTGGCCACTTTAATATCTTTGACCCCAGGCTGAACATTGTCAGCCCTCTTTTGATATTCTCATGTTATGTTACTGCGGAACATGATGGCACTATAGAAAACAATAAATAATACGTTAAACGACAATTTAACATTATAATAAATCTGTGTCATGCTTTATTATGGCTCTTCTTTATATCCTTATTGGTCACCCTACACAGCCTTTTTATCGACACCACTTATGAATATGTGTAAAAGCTTCTTATTCAAGATGCTGTACGTAAGAGTGTTCTTCTTCGTGCTCTATCTCTGATTTTTATTAGTGATTGGAAATATTCATAATGTTATATATAGGTATCTGTACTTAAGTTTTAAAATATAGTAGCTAAGCTCTTCAACGTATAATAATTCAATGTATTTATCAACTCCATCCAGGCCCGGACTGGCCATAGGGCACACCGGGCATTTGACCGATGGGCCGGGCCGCGGCAGGGCCGGATTGACTTAGGGGCTGATGGAGCTGCAGCTCCAGGCTCCTACCTTAAAATAGGCTCAATCAGGACTGACTGGGCCTATGCGGCCTCTACGGCCGCATTAACAGGGGGCATAAGGGGCACTCTAAGGGGCCGGGAAGCCCCCACCAGGGCCGGCCTTAGGTGTCTGCGACACCGCACAGGTTTACATTAAAACAGGGTGTTTTACTTTATTTAACATCCTCCATGTTAAATAAAGTTTTTTTTTTTACTTTATAACAATCCCTACCATGTTAAATAAAGTAAAAAAAAAAACGCCAATGTTTTAATTTAAGCCCTGTGCAGCCACACATCCCTAAGGCCGGCCCTGGTGGGGGCTTCCCGGCCCCTTAGAGTGGCGGACCCGGTCGCAGTTGCGGCAGGCTTAAGGGGCCCCTTATAGGCCTGACCGGGCCTATTTTAAGGTAGGGGCCTGGAGCGGCAGCTCCATCAGCCCCTAAGTCAATCCGGCCCTGCCGCGGGCCCGGTAGTAGTTGCTCCTTGCTCCGGCAACAAGGTAAGTAGGGTGAAGGAGGGTGGTGCAGTGAGAAGGGGCAGAGGAGGTTAGATAGTGAGAAAGAGGCAGAGGGGATAGATAGTGAGAGGGGGTACATATTGAGAAGTGGGGAAGGGGTACATAGTGAAAAGATGGGGAGAGGGGGTAGTGTGAATGCGTATAAGAATTAATGAATAAATGTGTGGATGAATTGTGTGAATGCATATGACAATTAATGAATTCATGTGTGGATGAATTGCTTGAATAATTTTATGAGACTGCATTAATTAATGTGTTAATGATTTGTGTGAGTGAGTAAATGCAAAGATGGTACATGAAGGGTGGGCTTTAACAATAAATAAATAAATAAAAATGGGCTGCTCGGGCTTAAATGCCCGGGCCTATTTTTTGTCCCAGTCCAGGCCTGCTCATGATCAAGGCATTTCAGCGACACCATTGAAGTTTAGGAGGTGATCAAGGAACCTCTTTTAAAACGGGCGTCCAGCGCCAGGATGTTGACGCCCCGGGGAGGCGAAAGAATAAATTAAAATTATGTTTTCATAACGTTATACCATATACACATATACAACAATATACTATATATTGCTTTGCAATATATATATAGTATATATTGCTTTGCAAATACTCCATCTCACCCCACTTACACATCCATGCTCTCACACACACAAGTACACATCCATGCTCACACACACACACAAATCCATGCTCACACACACAAGTACACATCCATGCTCACAGACACATAAGTACACATCCATGCTCACAATTACACATTCATGCTCACATACATACACACAAGTACACATCCATGCTTACATAGATACAAATATTATACAAACACATATACATACATCCCACCTCCCTCTCTCCTGCCCCCGCTTACCTCTCACCGCTCCTGCAGCTTTCCCTCTGGCTGCCCGTGCACACTGTGCGGGCAGCCTCGCTTTTACTACGGGGTCATATGACGTTAAGCTCCTGTCTCCCTGTGCCAGTTCAAAATAGTTTAGAAAGGGCCCTTCCGACTCGGATCGGTGCGGTCCAGGTCGGAAGGGCCCTTTCTAAACTATTTTGAACCGGCACGAGGAGACAGGAAGAAAGGGGTTGCAGGGGTAGTTATGCCGGTGCAGTGCAGCGGGGGGGATTTAAAACATTAAGCTGAAAGTGTGTAATTAAGGTGCCAATTACCAAGAAAACACCATAAAATATGCTATTATTGTGTCTAAACTGCCTTCTTCACTCAGGATCAAATTCTTTTACTTTAAAGAATGCAGGTCTAGAGCTCTTTAACCATAAATACCTAGTTGAAGTACTTCATCAAGAGTTCTTTTACAGTCGACTAGAATTGTCTTGCATATTTCAAGCATAGATCTTCTCTTGAAATCAAATTTTGCTAAATTCACTAGCATTAGGAAAATTTCACAAACTCTAATTCTATTACACAATTCTCATTACATTTAGGTATTCTTGCTGTATGGCACTACAAGCCTTGTAACATATCTATTAGGATAAACCAATCAAGCCAAGGCTTTCTTTTTCAGAGATAGAGGCAGCAAAAAATCTATCCAAGACATAAATATCGGGTATTCCGTCATACTATATGGCCATATATTGCTTAGCCCGCCACTACATCAAAGTACACCAAGTTTGGCGAGTCCTATTTAATTTTTAACAACGCCCCAATATGTACTCATCAACATCTCCTGCACCCATGCATAGGTTTGTTGGGTTGTTTGGGGCAAAAATGTTAATTTTTAACAACGCCCCAATATGTACTCATCAACATCTCCTGCACCCATGCATAGGTTTGTTGGGTTGTTTGGGGCAAAAAGGCCACATTTGGTCCTATAGCGCATCAGCACCCAGACTGCCAGAAGAGAAATATGTTCAATTCTATTAGTTAATGAAGATGATTGTTGAATATTGCATTAATATGAAGGGGGTTTGCTAACGTTGGGGTATTAAGATGATAGAAGATGGTAAATAATTTCATAGTCAAAGTATTTTTTCACAGTGCTCCCTCAGTTGGTCCCAACCCATTACATGATGTATTGGGCCACAGTGATATTAGGAACAATGTGATTTTATTATGTATCTTATTAATAACTAATTTTTTCAAATCTACTTACATTCAATGGGGCCAGAACCCAACATGTGTAGTGTGCCTAAAAATGGCACCATGAAATATGTCTATTTTTGATTAAGGGCCATGTTGTTCTTTTGGATGGAAAATTCTCCAACTGTATTGTTGTAGTTTGCTTAATACAGTTGTGATTAAAATTTGCATAGCCTTGGAGGGATTATGAGTGATGGCCACTCGAGAACCTTCACCTTTTTTGCTGTAACAACTGGAGGGTCAACTGGGCCTTGTGCTTAGTCATTGTCATGCAGGAAAGTCCAAGAGCATCCCATGGGCAGCTATCGTGCGAAAGAATGCAAATTGTCTGCCAGATAACAGATGTTTTCTGATAACATGCTGCATTCATCATTGCCATCAATTTTCACAAGATTCTCTGTGCCTTTAGAGCTCAACCCTCCAAAAACATCAGTGAGCCACCACCATGCTTCAAAGTGGGGATGGTATTCTTCTCACTATAGGACTTCTTAACCCATCTCCATCTTGGTCTATCTGGCCTTGGCGTGGTATCAAGAGATTCCTGAATTTTCCACTTCTTAATAAGTGATTGAACAGTGCTAACTGGCATTTTAAAGGCTTTGGATATCTTTTTATATCCTTTCCTTTTATATTTTTATAATGTTCCATATCTTTACACAGGTCTTTTAACAGTTCTTTTCTGTTGTTTTCTATATTAATAATTAAAATAAAATATTCTAAATTAAAGAGATTACCAATTTAATACGGCTATTATAATAGCCACTGTGACCTCCAAACACCTAAGTGTTAAAAAATCAACTCAGGTTCACCTGATTTACACATCAAAATATATTTACACACATACACACACACATGTACATGTAGGTACATACACCTATTTAATGAAATATTTCTACCTATGTCATTTTAAACAATACGGCTTTCTTTAATTGTTGTGTTATTTTTTTTTATAAATCCATAAGAGTTTTTTTCCTTTCCATTTTTCTCTTTCTACTCTTTTTCATCAAAATCAAATATAAATCACTCACTGCCAGAAAAAAAGACTGTGTTTCTCAGCTGCTTCCAAAACTAACCAACAGGGAAGACAAAACATCAATAAGGATAATTGGCTTTTATATATATTTTATATTTGTTTCAGTCCATGCAGAAAACATCCAGTTGGTATCATAAATTTAATCTTGTAACTATATTACCGCTGAGAAAACGGAATGATCTCATTTCTGTGTTCAAACGCTTCTTCTTACTTTAATGACATAATTTTCAGCAAATACTGTATGTCTAAACATTGTTTACTCATAATGGTCTTATGTGGAAAATCTACATTTTGTCGATTAAGAATTGTTATTTGAAATATAATCTAATTTCTTAGAACAAAGTCCATGCAGATGCAGGGCACGTCAAGAAAAAACTAAGGAGCTGCCATTTCTGCTGTGAGGCCATGTGACATTTTGTCATGTGACTCCACTGTGTTCCCATCTACTGGCGGCGCATATGGAAGAAAGGCTGGCTCTGTATAGAGATGGTTTCTGGACACACTAATCAGCTCTGTATAGCAGGTGAAAGCCTAGGCACCGGTACCTTTGTTTTTCCAAACCCTGTCTTAGTATAATTATATATTTGATTCTTACTTGTAAAGAAAAACATAGAATATCACGGAAGATAAGGACCATTTGACCCATCTAATCTGCCAGTTTTTCCTGCTTTAAAGACAGAAATCCTCATCTAAGACTAATATAACCATATGATTATCCCGTGTATATTTAAATTACCTTACTGTGTAATGGATCCATTCTATTCAAAAGTGTAAATGAAAAGCTTACTTGATAACAATATCTTATCACAAATTAATTGTTGAACATTTTTGAAGTTAAAAAGCCATAGGAAAGAAAAGGGAGGGAATGAATTGCTCCATTGTACAGCACAGCAGAATACGATAATGTTATAGAAATCAATAAAAATACTTGTTTTGATAGAGTAAATTAGCCTCTCAGAGGCATCTGAATTAAATAATGTAGATGGTTAATGCAGGGTCAGTGCTACATAAAAGTAAGGTAAGCGCCGGCCTAGAACGCTGAAACCGCTGAAGGAGGGGAGGTCATGGATCTCCCACTAGCAATGGGTGTTATAAAATATGGAAAAAGTGCTCAATGATACAATGAATATAAATAAAACTAATACACAAAAGATTAATCCAATAAATATGAATCAAAATAGTATCCTATCATATATCAGTGTAAAATCATCTTGTGGAAACCTTGAATATACTGCTGCTGACTCAAAAGGTGGGTACTCACAAGCCAAGCTCCGGAGCAACAGATCATCAGCATCTGTGTAAAACAGGCAACAAAGTATTCCGTAACAATGAGTGCATACGGATTATTCGAATACAAAAATAAATGTACATTTTTCATTTATTTAAAATAATTTAATAAACAAACTGGATGATAAAAACAAACAGCAGAATAAAAACAAACTTTGAGAAAAATGCATTTCTTCTTTTTATTTCCCAACCTGTCCCACCATGCACATTTGAGCCCAGGCTTGCCACACTGCCTCCCAGATATGCCACACTGCCTCCAGATATGCCTTATACCCCCCACATATGCCACTCTGCCCTCCCCACAAATGCCTTATATACCCTATATGCCTTATACCACTTGATATGCCACAGTGCCACCCTGATATGCCTTATAACCCCACATCCGCTGTGCTGGCCGATACTTCCGCCGGGCTTCTATGGTGGAGCACAGGAAGGTCATGTCAAGCTGGTGCTCCATCATAGAAGCTCCAGCGGAAATGGAGGACAGTAGGGGAGGTACGCATCACACAGACACCCCCCACCGGCTGTGAGAGAGCAGGACCCGGGTCTCCTGCAGCGCTGTGGGGATCTGTTACAATCCAACCTCTATTTGAGCATTTGCTCTGAAAAAACCCTTAGTTTATAATTGATAAAATGGATTCTACTAATCCATAATTTAATTAGTTGGCAACGATTTTCATTATCGATTATTATCGATTTTATCGATTAGTTGTTGCAGCCCTACAATCTTTAAGTTGGTTTTTAACAATGAGGTATTATAAACGTGTCAAAACACCAATGTAATATCAATGTAATAAGCTTTTAGCTATGGTTCAGCACTAACATCAATTGGACATTTTATTTTGATCTTAGTATACTTGCAGAGATTTAGGAGTAGAATCAGTGTAGCCTAAACTGTAATTATGAGTTATGCTCGCTATATATGCATAACACCTGCATTTCAGGTATCAGCAATTGTTTTTTTGGGGTGGTGTCCTGGGAGTTGACTACTTGTAAGCAAGTTTTTGGAATGTAATCTACAGTTTTGGGCAGGATTCTGAATCAAGCCCAGCATGTAAGAACGATGCAGCAGATGGGCTTTTAGTTAACATATTAACTCACCTGTACAATAATTTCAAGCCTTGATTCAGTGAAGTGTCACTAGTAGCAAAACACAACAGAGACAGATAGGCATGGATAAACTCTTTGGGTCTTTTGGGTCACTTACTTCATTGTCTGGGCATTGGAGTGGCATTTATGCATGGCCACTCCCCACCCAGGTTCGACCAGCTACCTGTCCATCCCTATATTAGGCTAGCTCTGCCCACTGAAGGAAGCCTCTTCTCTGAAAGAAGGGCAGCTTCAGGTAGACAACCATAAGACATTTCCAGGTATGGCGACAAAGTAAGAGCAAATATAGAGCTTTCATACTGTGGCAAATAAAAAATATCCCAAGAATAAACTAGAACTATTACATTGAGTAATAGCCTCTCTTTTAAAAGTCCCCATTAGTTTTCTAAGAAAAATAGAAATAGACAATAGTGGTAGCAATTTGGCATCATACAAAACTGTTTTTTTTTTAAATTATGAACACAAGATGTTCATTGTAAAATAACAATTCTGCCAAGCACTGGCATATTTTCAACATTCTTTGCTAAAAGAGATTAGACAACAGATGGAGAAGCTGTAGTGTCATCACTTCCATTCCCGGCTTAAATCATCTCATTCAAATACCAAATACAGGTCATACTGATATTTTCTATTACAGGTGAAAACTAAACTGGAAGTTAACTGGGATAAAAAATGGTGAGTAAATTGCACCTTAACACAGTCATGTTTGAAAAACAACATTTTTGCAATTTAAATATATTATAATATTTATAATATTTAAAATACATATTTTACCACAGTGCTGATGGTGATTGGAAGTTTTTTGTTTCACACACCATTCTGTGTAAACTATCTGACTGTGGTGTGAGAAAATGCCAGGTGGTCAACTGTTTCTTGGATTCTGAAACCACCACATCCACCACAAAATCACGCATCTTCCAATGTTTCTTCACACAATAAGTAAACAACTGGACCATAACGATCATATGAGTATATAGCTACATGCTTCTGTGTGCCTCATACATGCATGCCTTTCAAGGACTACAACAGCTAGTTGAGTTGACCAAATTAGTATCAAGCAACTGCTTGAATGGGACATTGAAGGGGCATTTATTTCAGAGGAGAAATGTTAGAACAAGTGTCGGTGGTTTAGATGTACTTTAAGGAATTTATATTTTAGTGAGAGAGAGTAAATTGAACAGGCTCCCATACGAAGTGGTAGAGGCTAATACAGTGAAGGAGTTTAAACATTCATGGGATAGGCATAGGGCTATCATGAATAACTAAGTCTCAAATCGGCGACAAAACAGGCAGACTAGATGGGTTAAACAGATCTTGCCTGATGTCAGATTCTATGTTCCAAAATAAATATTTTTATATTTGAAAATTATGTTATTCGAGCATATTGCATTTTGCTTACAGGAACATATTGCATGATTATGTAGGGTTTATTTATTATGAGAATTTGAAAGTGAGTTGCAACGTGTTAAGATATCTACATTTCTTACCAAAGCTGACATCTGAGTTAAACCATTTGGCTTAGGGGAAATCTGAGCACAGTGTATTATTGAAAATATTTTTCAACTTCTTGTTTTGGACAGATTGTCAAAATCTCCATAGGTAAGATCCAAAATACAGTGTGGATTAAATTCGTAAGCAACATGTTGACTAATATAAATGCTATTAACCTGGAAATTCACACAAAGAAAAAACATCTATAAATCCCACCTGCCAACATCCTTGCATTTCATTTGTAAGAATAACTCCACTTCCATATGATTTTCATTTTAGAGCCATGTCATAATTCCTTTGATCCCTAGATGGACACTGAGAGCAAAATATGTGAAATAGTCTTGTTTGCTGTACGTGTCTTAACTAAACCTGACAGTTAGTAATCAAATTAGGTTAATATATTATGGTACAATTTCCACATATTACTGCGGCATCTTTTCAACAAAAAGGGGCATTTACTTTGTTAAAAAGGGATACATTTCAATATCTCCAGTCACACAACCAAACAATGGAGCAAAGTCGCAGCTCAGAGACATATCCAGTGTCACCAATCACCAATCACCTTCTCCCAGCATTTGAATTGTGTAGAGATACACATACACAAAGAGAAAAGCACCAAATACATCTCCAAGCTGCATCCTCGCGCCACCAGCCACATGACCAGAGATGTTGTGGGCATAGGAAGGTTATGTCTTAGTTGTAGCCCATTTTTTCAGAGCCCCCAAATATTCCTAAAGGTCAACATTGTACCTTGAAATCAGTGGGTTAGTCTTTCATATCAGTAAATTATATGTAAGGCCTCCAGTACCTCCTGAATTTTTTCAATTTTGGCAATTATGCCCTTAGTAGTCATGGTGAAGAAGATAATCATCTTTTATTCAGGGTTAGTGTCATGGAACAAGTTTGTTTATTTTGTTATTTCCCCTTCTTCCATTAAGTTGCTGGTTGCCCTGGCAACTTTCCAATTCTCATAGTTGAGATTGGGCTATTCCTCCTCCCCTGCAACCTTTCTGTAGTTGGTTTGTCCTAGGTGTTTTTCCTGTTCCCCTGCATCTCTCCCCTGGACATTCTATCTCAGCAGCCTCTGTGAGTACAGGTTCTGATTATCTTCTCCCTTGCAAGGCAATCCGTTTTTACCTTCCCCTTGCAGAAGCACTTCCACTCATAACAAAGCACCTTCTTCTAGAGAAGCACTTTTCCAACACTATACAACCAACAAGTGCCTTTATTTCTGTGACTTTCCTAATAAATCTCAGAAAATACAGAAGACTTTGTGTGCTTTTATAGGGGACGAGTTAAGCTATCTGACCTTATTCATTTCCTGGCATTTGACATTCATATCCAGGCATCTGACCCTGGGGTTCCAGAATAGTAAAAACGGATACCATGTGCTTTGGGAGCAGCACAGAAAGCTCCAGCTTTCCACAGCTTCAATATAAAGGCACCAGCGCTGCAACCCAGCTCAGTGTATTACTCACAGAATTATCACTCTTGTGTCTTGCCTGGGTTAACCTTCTGCCCAGCTACTAAGTGAGGAACAACAGTTATACTTACCCCTGTGCATGTCCCCACGGTTAAGGCTACCAAGGGCCACGCCACTGGACATCAGCGCAAGGGATCAAAGCTACGGATACCTGTGAGTACAGCTACCTCTACGCTGACTGCTGCAGGACACCAAACGGCTCCAACCGCTGACACAGGTTACAGACCGCACGCCACACGAACTGGCTAAAGGCCTACACACACCTGCAGCATGGAAGAACTCAGATCCTCACCAGACACAACACATAAGAGTGACAGGTCAGACACTGAAACAGCGACACAACTGCAACAGATGCAGGAAGGCGCAAGGCCTAAGCGAACAGTTACGCTGACACAAAAAGCCTGTGAAAAATATGAAGCTGACATTGAGATGCACCGTGCTAAGTTGGAAAAGGCATGGGAGGAAATCGAAATTGAAATGAGTAATGCCACAAATGTTGGCGAACAAGAAAAGGACATTAAGCGAGCCATAACTCAAATCAAGTCATGTCATAGACATTATGTAGCGTTGTCACAAGCATATTTCACCTATCTGACAAGAACCAACACAATTAATAGCCTGAGGGAACGCGATCTGCAAAAAACAATCGATATGGAACGCGACGGCATTGTGCAGACCGCCATTATGGAGGCGCAAAGTGAAAGAAAGGAGCTCCTCCTGGAAACTGCATCGCAGCGCTCCAGCACATCCAGGCATTCTTCCAGGTCAAGCAAATCAGTGAAATCTAATGTGTCTAGTGCAAGCGCGAATGCCACCAAGGCACGAGCCGCCGCAGAGGCCGCGCGTGCTAGGGCCGAATATGGTAGGAAAGAGGCGGCCATAAGGGCAGAGAGAGCCCGCATGGAAGAGGAGGAGCAGGCAGCAGTGGCCGCCGCAGCAGCCACCAACGCTGCCATAGCACGTAGGAAGGCAGAGTTAGATGCACACTTGGAAGCCCTAAGCAAGGAAGAGGATGCGGCCGCCGCCATAGCGCAAGCCGAAGTCTTTGAAGCAGCCGCACTACAGGACGGCGGGGAGCAGACCTATGACCAGACAGCTCCAGAAGATATAAATCAACGCACCGCAAACTATGTAAGGAGCCTCCTCAGCATCAATACCAGTTGCCGGAATTGCCTGAGTGACATCTCAGACGCTGAAGACTCTCTAGGTCCACAAAGAATAGACACTGTTCTTTCAAGGGTACGCACAACCTGGGATAGCCAGGTTCTCAGCGGTGATCCACACGTCTGTAGCCATACGGATACACTGCAACAGACTCACAGCTCAGGTAGGCCCACGCATAGAGAAACAGCTCCTCACACCGATCAGCAATCATCAAACATCCAGGCCAAGGAAAGGGAGAACACAAGGCCCTTCCGTGAAACCACACCAGAACAAGACCGACACATCGATGTATCAGGCCTAACAGACATGGGCAAGTACATGATCCGGCGTGACATGGTGCAGACAGGTCTTACCAACTTCGACGACCGTCCGGAGAATTACAGGATATGGAAATCCACATTCAAAGACGCTATCAAGAGTCTGGGCTTCTCAGCAAGAGAAGAACTCAGTCTACTAACGAAATGGCTGGGGAAAGAATCTGCAGAACATGCAAAGAGGCTTAGATCAGCAAATGTGAACCACCCCGAAGTGGGTCTTGATTTAGTATGGGAAAGACTAGAAGAATGCTATGGTAGTCCTGAAGCGATCGAAGACGCACTCTTCAAGAGAGTAGACAATTTTCCCAGAATTACAACTAAAGACTACTCAAAGTTGCGAGAACTTGGGGACTTGCTGCAGGAGCTGGAATCTTCAAGGACAGACCAATCCCTAAAAGGGCTCAATGTCCTCGATTCTGCTCGTGGAGTGAAACCCATCTTGGAAAAGCTACCCTACAGCCTCCAAGAGAGATGGACTTTACAAGGCTCAAAATATAAGCGTGAGAAGCAAGTCGCCTACCCCCCTTTCTCATTCTTCTTGAGTTTCATTCGCGAAGCAGCCCGGTCAAAAAATGACCCCAGCTTCATGTTAGATACACATACTGCAGCCAGGTACAATAACACTAGAACACCCATCTCCGTCCACAGAACGGACGTGTCCTCTATGACTCAAATGAGTTTAGACCAGTCGGTCGATGGAAACAAGAAACCAAAAAACCCTAACAAAGAATGCCCCATACATAGAAAGCCACATCCGCTTAGCAAGTGTATTGGGTTCAGAATGAAGCCCATAGAGGAGCGTAAGACCCTACTCCGAGAATTGGGGATTTGTTTTAAATGCTGTGCTTCTACAAGTCACCTATTCAAAGAGTGTAAAGAAGCTATAAAGTGCACAGAGTGTGGCAGTGACAGACACGTAGCAGCTTTACATCCAGAGACATTTAAGACTAAAACAATCAAGGCCCCTAACCTTGTTACGAAGCAGGGCGGGGAGGAAGAAGATCCAAGCACACCCCCCCTATCTGTAGCATCTAAATGCACCGAGGTCTGTGGGGAAGCCAGTGATGGCAGATCTTGTTCTAAGATATGTCTTGTAGCCGTGCACCCAGACGGACAGCCTGAAAGAGCCATAAGAATGTATGCCATCATCGATGACCAAAGCAATCGATCGTTGGTCAGGTCAGAATTCTTTGACCTTTTCAACATACAAGATAACACCTCCCCTTATACGCTCCGGACGTGCGCAGGGCAGATAGAAACAGCAGGGAGGAGAGTAAATGGCTACACCATATGTTCAGTGGACGGCAAAGTAAGGATGCCTCTCCCCACACTCATCGAGTGCAATCATATGGCGGAGGATAGAAGTGAAATCCCTACACCAGATGTGGCACGCCACCATCCCCATCTGCAGGCGATAGCTGATCGCATTCCACCACTAGATGGAAGTGCCCAAATCTTGCTGTTACTTGGCAGAGACATCATGAGAGCACATAAAATCCGTGAACAACGAAATGGGGAGCATAATGCTCCGTGCGCACAAAGGCTCGATCTAGGATGGGTGATAGTGGGCGAAGTGGGTATTGACAAGATACGCAAACCAGATAATGTAAAAGCTCTACGAACAAACCTACTGGAGAACGGTCGTATATCTCTCTTTAAACCACGTCCATATCACTTCCATGTCAAGGAGAAGCTTGGAAACAAAGAGAAACAAAGGTATACAATCAAAACACAAGGAGACAATCTTCAGTCAGAAAAACACACTGATGACCTAGGATGTACAGTGTTCCAGAACGACGACATAGATGACAAAGTCATAGAGTGTAGAATGAACGTCTTTGGCAACAGCCCATCGCCGGCAGTGGCTGCCTACGGGCTCAGAAGGACAGCCCAAGAAGAAGAAGCCATAGAACTGCACAAACTGACTCAAAGGATGCCACACATTGCCACAGTAATGAAGGCATTTCATATAGATGATCACGCAAGTGCCCTGAAGAATTTGGATCTGGGGACCGACACACCTCCCATTCAACAAAGTCTGGGGTTAAGCTGGAACCTCAAGGCAGACACATTTACATTCCAGGCGTCCATCAAGGAAATACCCTACACCCGACGTGGAGTCCTGTCTACTGTAAACAGTCTCTATGACCTGCTGGGATTCATTGCCCCAGTCGCAATACAAGGAAAGTCTCTCCTCAGAGAATTATCCTTTGAAAAACAGGACTGGAACACTCCACTACCTCCAGAAAGGCGTAAAGTGTGGGAGATATGGAAAGATTCCTTGAAGACCCTCAAGCAACTTCAGATCCCACGCCCTTACTCGCCGACATCTATCACCACTGCATACAGCAAAGAGCTTTGTGTATTCTCAGATGCCTCAACAAAGGCAATGGCAGCGGTGGCTTACTGAAGAACTGCAGACGCAGATGGTAGACATCATACCAGGTTCATGCTTGGCAAGACTAAGCTGGCATCACAACCCGACTGTCAACCCTAGCTGACCACCTATCCGACGGATTCTCAAAGACATTGCGAACCGTACAGGTAGACTGAACTGTGCACCCACCGGATATCCCTTGCCGAAGGAACCCTGGAGCCAGTGGCATTACATCACAGTGAGAATGTGGACTTTTGTTTATTGTTGTTGTGTATTTACATATGTTCCACATAAGGGTATATATAGTGGTATCTCCAGATACCAGACGGGGAGTGTCATGGAACAAGTTTGTTTATTTTGTTATTTCCCCTTCTTCCATTAAGTTGCTGGTTGCCCTGGCAACTTTCCAATTCTCATAGTTGAGATTGGGCTATTCCTCCTCCCCTGCAACCTTTCTGTAGTTGGTTTGTCCTAGGTGTTTTTCCTGTTCCCCTGCATCTCTCCCCTGGACATTCTATCTCAGCAGCCTCTGTGAGTACAGGTTCTGATTATCTTCTCCCTTGCAAGGCAATCCGTTTTTACCTTCCCCTTGCAGAAGCACTTCCACTCATAACAAAGCACCTTCTTCTAGAGAAGCACTTTTCCAACACTATACAACCAACAAGTGCCTTTATTTCTGTGACTTTCCTAATAAATCTCAGAAAATACAGAAGACTTTGTGTGCTTTTATAGGGGACGAGTTAAGCTATCTGACCTTATTCATTTCCTGGCATTTGACATTCATATC
>VKOC01017626.1:0-86617 GCA_009364415.1 Spea multiplicata | reverse complement strand
GTAAGTGTGTGAGAGTGATGGGTGTTATGCTGAATGTAAGTGTGTGAGAGTGATGGGTGTTATGCTGAATGTTTGTGAATGAGGGTTTCAGATAGCATGGATGTGTAAGTGTTGGGGGGATAGCTTGGCATAGGGAGTCCGTAATCACATTCCTTTCATGCCCAGATTCCAGCATGTAGTGGCTGCCTAGGCATGATAGGAGTGTGATTGCTGTTATAAATTATTTTTTGGTCCAACTTCGGTGTGTTAACACTTTTATTGGACAGAATAATTCAATGACAGTATTAATATATATATAATTGCAAACAGCAATCACACTCCTATCATGCTAAGTCAGCCAGCACATGCTAGAACCTGGGCATGATAGGATTGTGATTGTTGTTATATATATGTTAATATTGTTGTTGATTTTTTTGTCTAATTTTGGTGTTACTTTTAATAAAGTATTTTAAAGGGTTTTTTTGTTTTGTTTTTTCAGTTTTGGCCAAGTGAATGCTGAATTTTCTGTTTCGGTCCAGAATTTTCATTTCGGTGCATCTCTACTATATACTATGCCAGTCATTAAAGTGGTAAGCCTACGCCACATCAATGTTTGGCTTAGTATATAGTGATAGGGGTTGTCGGTGTCTGGCTCAGTGTATAGGCACACATTGACGGTGGTACCGCGTAATCCCTAAGCATATAATGATAACAATTATGCTGTACCCCTGTCAATGTTTGCCTAACCATAGAAACTATGCAGTTTTAAAGTGTGTGTGTGTGTGTGGGGGTGCCACATACAGGGTCTGCCACAGGTGCCAAATACTCTATGTACGCCCCTGCATCATGCGGCAGTCAGACCCAACGGCCATGCCTCAGCTCTTCGCCCCACATCTTAAAAGGGGTGAGATGAAGAGCTGAGGCATGCGGTGCGTGCACGCCGGCCACTTTAATTTCATTAGGCGCTGGTGGAGTGACTGCCGCACGACGACCGCCTTCAATGTCGCTCGCAGCCGCTTTGATGGTGCAATGGGCCAGTTGACTAGACTTGCCCCCCAGGCCTTAGGCTGCCAGCCCTCCCCTGATGATAGACTTAGGGATCTCATTATGTATAGTTTGGAGGACAGAAGAGAGAGAGGAAGCTTAATAGAAACATTTAGATACTTAAAGGGATCTAACAAAGTACAGGAGACAAGTTTATTTAACGGTGGAGAAATGTTAGAGCCCATTTTCTGAACCTGGGGTGTTAGAAGCTTAGTATCTTACATAGTGTAATCTAAGGAACTTTGACATAGTCACTGTGTATTTTTGTTTACCTGGGGCTATTGACGAGTACATTTTCAGTGCATTTTTGTAATTATTTTAGTTGTGATTTCCCTTACAAAATTGTGATTTTTTTTCTTTGCAATAAATCACTTTTATAGATATGCATACACAATCTGTTATACATAAAGTTATTAGGACACAATTCGTTTCCTCTCTGCACTGATATTAGCAGGAACTATAATGATACAGTGACTATGGGGCAGTACTCTCCTAACAGCACCCTGAGAAATTTCATAGGTCATGCACTTAAGCCCGTTCTCAATTAAGCTAACACTAATCTAATTAGTATTTCATAGTGTTAGCCTCTATATAGACATCTACCCCAATATAAATGTAAACATTTACAGTAAATAAACATTTTGTGTTCTCTGTGTGGTAACACATAAAAATAATTACAAACATTTATTCTAAACTTAAGTAAACATTCAGAGATAAGTTGGACATACTGTTAAATCCATCTCAAAGTACTGCTCTGCACTTGACTTTAAATTTGTATAACACCTAAAAAAAAAAAAAGAAAATCTAAACTTTTTTGTATCATTCTCATACTTTCATATATAAATTGCTAAGGGCTTTCATTATCAAGTTCCTAAGAAATAATATCTTGTTCCTAAGAATTAATGAGTTCCTCAAATTGTTCTCCTGTCTTGTAAATGTGATCTGAAAATCCATTTTACTTCAGCAGTTATAAAATATTCAATATTATTAAATATTTCCATGGACGCGAGCAGTAATGTTCTAATTATCACCGCAATTATAACCAAATTCCAATTGATTGAAATGTTGTCAATAATTATGTAATCCATTAGAACGCTCTAAGTAAAAACTTAGGACATAACGCAGTGTCAGAAATACATCTATCACAACTGATTGAACAGCAATACTTATAAGTTTCAAATGGAAAAAGTTAGATTAAAACATTGATATACTTTATCCCACTTAATGAATCTGGGCCAATATAATTATGTTGTTCTATTTTTTCCATTGCAATCTTTACAAGGATTGCTGTTCAGTTCTCTCAAGCTAAATAGGGCTTTCATTAAAAAAACATGCTTATATACACTGTACAGGTAAAAGTATTGGGATACCTGACATTACACCAACAGGGACTTTTATGACATTGCATTTTAAATACAGAGACATTAATATGTAGCTGTTCCCCCTTACTGCAGCTTCCACTCTTTTGGGAAGACTTTGTAGAAGATTCTGGAGTGTTTTTGTGGGGGGTTTTGCCCATTAGTCCAGTAGAGCATTTGTAAGGTCAGGCACTGGTGTTGGATTAGAAGGCCTGGCTCGCAATCTCTGTCCCAGTTCATTCCAAAGGTATTCCATGGGGTTGATGTCAGGGCTCAGTATGGGTCAGTCAAGATCTTTTACACCAAACTCATCTAATCATGTCTTTATAGACCTTCCTTTGTGCACTAGGATAGAAAAAGGGCTTCCCCAAACTGTTCCCACAAAGGTGGAAGCATTGCATTGTCCAAAATGTCTTGGTATGTCCCCTTCAACTCATCAATTAAGATCCCTTAGTCTTTTCTAATAATGTTTATCCTGCAAACAACCAACCTGCAATGTGTTAACATCCTTCTAGAGATGGTGTCTCCAAAACTGTTCACAGGCGAGGCCTGACCAGAGAGCTCTAAAGGGCTAGAATCACCTCCTTCTATACCCGCTATACAGCCCAGGGCCGGCGCTACCTTTAGGCAAGGTAGGCATCAGCCTAGGACGCAAATCTGCCTTCTCTGTGGTGGACTGGATGGGCAGTCAAGTCCGCTGCATTGGTGGTGCCCCCATGCAGATCCTTTGCTGGCGTAGCACATTGAATCCAGTGTGTGTGGGGGTGCAACGGGGAAATTTCTCCCCTACAGAAAAACTGAGGAGGCGGGGGCTAGATTAAGCAGGTTGCGTGTATGTGTCTGTCTTTCTGTCTGGGTATGCATGTTAATGTCTGTCTGTATGTGTATATAATTGTTTGTCTTCCAGGGTATGTATGTGTGTCTGCTTGGGTATGGGTCAGTGTATAAATTAAGCATTGCCAAATACAAAGTAAAAATCAAAGAACCTAATGAAACATAAATGGTCAGAGCTCACGTTTGGTCTAGAGATAGCATATCCTGGGGAAAATGAAAATAATCATACAAAAAATTAGTTTTTTCTTGAAGAACCCTTTTATTTTTTTCCCAAAAAAAATAAAAAAGGTTTGACAACTGAAAATAAACTTTTTACAAGTATTGATGAATAGAATGTTTATCATCTACTCCCAAAGAAGTATACTATGAGATCATATCAGTTCCTGTATAGAAAGAACAAGCACTATAACTCACAAATGTAAGAGTAGTGTGCTTTTCTATCACAAGGAGAGAAGAAACGGGGTCACTGTGCCATATCTATTGTTAACATTGGGTTGCTGGGTCTGCTCCTTTTCTTCTAGGTTTATCTGGCAGTAGCATCTCTTACTTTATAATAGTGCGGATTACACTGCTTGAGCAAAAGCCTCAGAAAAAGAGAAACTCCTCACGGTTATTTTCAACTTTAGAATCTCTGCTTGTCTAAGCAGATCAAAGTAAATAAACAAATTAGCCACAAAAACGTCCAGATATCTTTGATATCGACTGAAACTGATAGACAAATAAAACATATATATTTACAGTACAACCCTATTCTACCACATTATCAACACATTTATGGTACAATAGTTGTGTACAGTATATATGTGTAAGTAATTAAATATGTATAAATTATATGCCAGTTAATGTAATAAAAATGGCAATACAGCATATGATGGCTCCAAATGAATCAATAGATAATAGTAACTGCAAAAGGGCCTCTGATTAAGCAAAGAAGAGGGCATTAAGGAAAAAACTTTAAGAAGCTTACATTAATATCATAATCCAAAATACAAGTAGTGGTGCTGAAAATGCAGATTCTGAAGTCACTATTCAGCAATAGTTTGGTTTCATATTTAGCACTTTATACATAACTAGCCTGAATTTCAATTAGTTTAGGTGCCAGCTTTATAAGGGTTCTAAATATTGGGCAACATAACTGAAAGCATTATTTTTAAACCATGTTTACCATTGCAAGGTTTTTTGTTATTGTTTTTTTTCCCAACTATGGTCTAAGGATATCTCTTAGTTTTAAAGTTCATGCCTTGGTTAATGTTTATGGGTGAAAACCACAATAGATGTATGTGTTGCCTAATATGTCACCCGGTTTCAAGGTTAAGTAGGCAACGAAGACCAGAGAATGAAGGCTCGTAGAATTCCGCTAGTATGAGGTCCACACAAATGAATCTACGTAATTGGTAAAACAATCTCCAACTTAACATTGTAAAAAAATGAGCAATAACATAATAATGGAGACCTTACTATTATAAAGTAAGAAATGCTGCTGCCAGATAAACCACGTTATATATAATACCATATTTGCTCGAATATATTCTTATATTCCATGTGATCTTATAATCAGACCTCAAATAGAGGTCTGAGTATAAGACTAAGATCCAGACTCCCAGCGGCACTGTAGGGGACCCGGATACTCCTCTCTGGTGTCTTCGTGATGCGTGCAGAAAACCTCCGCTGCTACCTGGAACTTCCGCTGGAACTTCTACAACAGAGTGCCGGAGTCACATGACCTTCCGGTGCTCCGCCATAGAAGCCCCAGTGGAAGTTCTGGGTAGTACAGACGTTCACTGGCTGCCCCTACTAGATACCAGGGAGTCTGAATCATGGGGAACAAGTCTGGAGATGCATTGGTAAGTCTAGGGGGGCAGAGTAGCATATCAGGGAGGCAGACTAGCAAATAGGGGAGTATAAGGCATAACTGGGAGGCAGGGTGGCAAATCTGGGGGCAGATGTGCATAATTGGGGGGCAGATGTGCATAACTTGGGGAAGCTTGGCAAATAAAATGAAATACAAACAAGACATGTATTTTTCCCCCATCATAGTTTTTATTAAATATAAAAAATAGTTTACATGTGAATTAATATTTACCACTAAAACTTTTTTCCTATAGGGTATTCTTATATTCAGGCTTTTTCTTTTTTCCTAAATTAATATTCAAATTTTGGGGGTCATCTTATAATCAAGCAAATATGGTGCATTTATTTAAGTATATTACAGAGTAGCAGAAACCCATGCTAGAATGAGCATCAGAATGTTCCCCATGAAATGTCTCCTCAGGTCTCAGTTAGAAGTTCATTTTCCTAAGATGGACTTTGCATTGAAGTTTGAATTGACTGACTTCACGATACATTATACATGATTAGCTCAAGTGAGCATATGGAGAAATGTGGCACTGCACAAAGCAGCAAGTGTCTGCAAGTTGGCTACACATACAAGATTGCAGCAGCAAACATGCACACGCTGGACATAATCATTGAAGTATTGTGTGTTGTAGAAGTGGTAAATCAGGGTGCAGTAGAATACTATTACATCTGAGCTACTGCCAATGCAGATCTTCAATCGCATGTTGTAGAGTCAGACGCTTCCATTTTTTTCCAGTGCCTCTGTGCCCCTTGGTGGAGGAGCTTTGGAGGCTCAGCTGTTATGTCATAATATTGGTTTTGCTTGCTTGTATATTTCTGTCTTTGTGACTTTTTTGTGTGTAATGGTCTGTGGCCGTAGCTTTTATGGAACAATGGGCACTGTGATTCTCAGAGCTCCACTGATGAGATCTTTAGCAAGTGAGCAGAATCCTTCCGTTCATCTAGCAAGGTAGTTCAGTAATGCAAGGTAGAAATCTTGTCTGCCCCGTGGGATGAAGGGATTATTTGAAATGAAATTAACATTCCAAAAGTGCAACTTTATTTATTAATGGTCCATCTTGGGTTGTACATTGATACCCTGGGAAAGGTGCTATAAAGAAAACAAAAAAGCCCACCACAAATAAACAAGTTTCGAAACAAAATGTTAGTGCTGGATGCATAAGATAATGTGTGATAGTACATATAGCATCATTGCGGAAAGCTGCAAAACGTCTACAACCAAGGCTTTATAGAGATGGTGAGGGGGTACCAATATCACACTCCCACTAGTTGGTGCACTATACAATGGGTGCAAGCTTGCCATCCTAGAAGAATCTCAGTGCGAGCACACTGAAAGTTTTACATTTTACATTTATTTATTTTTTCTTTTGCAATTGATTTAGTGACATGCAGCCACCTAGGAAGCTCTACTGAAATATCTGGATTGCAGAGCAAGATGATTTTCAATGTAAAATCCATACCAGATTGAAAGGTCTCAGCTAGAATAAAGCACACACTGGCACATTTTTGTAAGAGAAGCTGAATAAGAAGATGTATGTTTCCATTCGTCTTTCATATAGTGCAAGAGTAACAAATATAAAACTGTCTGAAAAGATGTAAGCTTGAAATAAACCAACAGATTATATGGCTGCCAAACCCACAGGGACGTGTTTAAAACTTTGCTGTCACAGTGGTAAAAATATGACAAGAGAGAAACCCTCTATCACTAAGCTTCAAGTAAGCATGTTAGAGAGAAGATCACATGGCTTGAGAGGAGAGATTTTTTTTTTCTTCCGTATTAAAGGGAAAAAACATTTTGCTCTATAGTGAAGATAAGGCTTAAACTAAATCAACTAAAATAATGCCCAGACTGCCCTGCCATGAATGTTTTTAGACTGAAGCCCTAGTGAATTCTACAGGGATAAACAAATTATACAATGCAAATTAAGCATTCGATGGAAGAAAGAACAATAAAAAAAATGAATTGTATAACACTGAACAGGGAGGGGGAGTTATACATTTAATTGTTTAGCATCTGGAGCAGCGCATAATATGCATTATAATCTTATGAGAGGAGAAAAGTCTGTGTGCATGGAGCCTGCATGCAGATTTCTCATGTTTCCTTATTGTTATATTACATGTGTAGCACTTTCTACCAAAATACACAGGCATGGTTCATGGTGGACATTTTTAAAGTCACAGGACATTACATATTTTTTAAATTTACAATAATACTAAATAGCTCCCCAAGGTTAATAATGTGTTATAATTGTACTCCCTCTGCAAAGGCCCAGAGCAATAGTCGAGACACACACACATACATTGGTCCTTACACCTACTCATACACACACACACATACATTGGTACTTACACCTACTCATACACACACACATACCTGCCCAAACACAAACATCTTATACAATTGCCCTTACAGACACAAACATGCACATTTTCCTCACACAAGCACACACACACTCTACTTTCCCTTTCCCTCTCTTCATTTTCTTATTTTCTCTCACTATCTTCTATTTCTCTAACTTCATTTTCTATTACTCTCCCCCTCTGATGGTCCTGTGAAGTAAGAGTGAGGTCTGTTTCTACAGATCTACAATTCAGAGATCCTTCTCTGTGCATCCATCGTCAGTGCTGAGGGCCAGGATATGACATCATATTCCAGTGCTCAGCATCAATATCCGAGAGAAGCGAAGTAAAGGTCTATATGAACAGACTTCATTGTGGGCCAACTAGAAGGAGATCAGTGTGGTGCCCTGCCCAATGTTGTTTTAGACTGGTTTTGTGGCCAACTTGGTCTAAGGTTACAGTCATCTTGTGGCACTAACACAGCAACTGAAGGGAAGCCCTCTAAGAACAGTAACATCACAAATTACAAATGTTAGATGAAGCATAATAAAAGAGTGTGCCTTATGTGAATTTTAACCATTAAAATAATATAATATAACAGAATATATTTCCACATACACTTAACAAAACATATAAACAGACTCACCACTGGTAACAATGCCTAAGATAAATGTTTAATTTCCCTAGATGGCACCTATCTTATACTGAAATCCTATTTCCGCCCCGCTGAAAACCCAGTCAGCCTCAGTGGTGAACTTGATGGGGTCATGTAGGTTGCACTTTTATTTCTGTCTTTATTCCATCAGTACCTGTTGCTGCTTAGGTGTGGTTTCTCAATTTCTTGGGCAGGGAATGTGGCTGAAATAATAATATCTCCCCAACAGCTCTGTGCTCTATTCTTCATGTAGAATGCAGGCATTCTACCTATGTATGTAAAAAATTAACCATGCAGAGCACCCTGTCAGCTTAAAGTCTTTTGCATTAGAAGGATCACATTTCTTCTCCAGGAATTGGATTTCCCCTAAGTGGAAATGTCCAAATTGGGTCCAATTAGCCATTTTCCCTCCTTGGTGTCATGTGACTCGTTAGTGTTACAAGGTCTTAGGTGTGAATGGGGAGCAGGTGTGTTAAATTTGGTGTTATCGCTCTCATACTGGTCACTGGAAGTTCAACATGGCACCTCATTGCAAAAGAAATCCCTGAGGATCTGAAAAAAGGCTATAAGAAGATTGCCAAGGCCCTGAAACTGAGCTGGAGCATGGTGGGCAAGACCATATAGCGGTTTCACAGGACAGGTTCCACTCAGAACAGGCCTTGCCATGGTCGACCAAAGAAGTTGAGTGCACGTGCTCAGCGTCATATCAAGAGGTTGCCTTTGGGAAATAGACGTATTTGAGGGGACAGCAAATTTACACTGTAATACAGGCTGCACACTCACTACCTTATATTGTACCAGAGTGTAATTTCTTCAGTTATATTTACAAATATCTGAGGGGTGTACTCAGTAAGTATGGTAGAAGGCTGAATTTGCTACTCCTCCAAAAAATGCAAAAGAGAAATGAAGACAAGGCGGAAAAAAATGAGAGGAAGAAGAAAATGGAAACACTGAGGCTAAAAGAGAACGTGATGGACAAAAGCTAAAACGGAATAAAGGAAGAAAAGAAAAGAGGTAACTGATATTCTTAGACAAAACAGTATGAAATTGTTTTCAAAAGACCTTCTTCAGATACCTTTAGTTCTCACCATTACATTTTTTTTTCGTCTTGAAAAATACAATCATGAACTTAAAGTTGCAACAAACGGCAATAATTATAACTCAAGTACTGTAAGACAAGACCTTCCACAGAACATGGAGCATGACAAATGTATATCTTCGGAAAGACACAAAGTGGCCTTACTCAGAAGGCCTATAATCTAGGGGACATGCAAGATAAATATAATGTATAAGAGGAATACAGAGACAGACTGTGTGACAGGTGATGAGGGAAAATGAGTACTAGGTAGACAGGCAGCCAAAGGCGGCACTAAATAGGTGACTTTGGAAGTTCCGGAAAAATTAAGTTTGATACCAAATGTCTCATTCAGAGGGTTAGAACTTAAAAAGCAAGGGGTGTAAAATAATGTATAAATGGAAAATTATACATTTTCTTGATTGCTTTGGTATTGTCTCTAGTGATCCAACATCACTGCAGTGTTTTTACAAAACTATTTAAACGTAGCAAGACAGCAAGTGATTCTTCACACTTTTTCCTTCAAACTTGATTAAAACTTTTCCACAAATCCCTCTAGTTACAGACTCAGCTTAAACTCAGAATAAACATATACATATACCAACAGATGCTTTCCTACAAAATTAATTTTTATTTGTTATTCTGTTCCCCCGCAAATTTTCTAATGCAGATTTTCTTGATAAAGTTAAATTACTTTGTCAGAACTGTTTAGAGACAATTGATCACTAATGACTGTTCAATTTACAGACAATTAAAATGCAGCTGTACATCCACTGGGACATTTGCTGGATAGACGGAGGTGCCATTTTGAAGGCACTGCATTTTTATTAATCTTAATCTGAACAAATCATAATTACATACAATACATATTTTATTTGTTTATATTCGAAATGTCTGCATTCCAATATTTTTATTATCTAAAAAAAATATCTGAAATCCATTTTGAAACAAGTTTGAAAAAGAAAAAAAAATGCATATACTCGCATGCAGGAGATACGAGGGTCTGCAAGTTTCAAAACAGCAGGCAATTTGGAAATTCACAATAGTGACTTCAAATGCTTTAACCTTTAGTTCCAACTCACATATTTCACCACACAACCCCAGACAGCTGAGTTTCAAGCCCTTATCCTTTAGGCATGCATTATAGAGGGGCAACTCAGGCCTTCTCACAAGAGATATAATAATATGGGCAGGCAACACGCAATTTAATAAATGTGTGTAGTTTGTTTTTTATATTATTATTTTTTTTCACTCAACTCTCCTGCTGCCAAGTGTATGCAAGTACTGTACACCAGCTGGTACACCGTACAAATGCCCTGTGGGTCACGGATAGTGCCACCCACCTAATATGCTGCTCCAGTGGCAGATTGGGTGCTGGAGTGCGTGGCAAGTGGTGGCCTGCCCACTATGTGAGTATAAAAACTATGCTTGCAGCTGAGCATATCCAACCGTGGGCTACTCTTACGTCATCATGTGACTGTGGCCTTAAAGTGTCAGATCCACCCCATCATCCTCAGTCTGGGCCCTGGTTCTAAGTGATTTTTCTAACATGAGGTAGCTTTAGTGAATTTGCAGGTTTGACTTTTGCTTAATTCGCACAAGTTTGCTACTGCAATTTTTGCCAACATACAAGTACTCACAGTTTAGAGAGTAGACCCCCAAAGTGTGTTTCGCTTTAACGTAACCAGTACTTTGAAGTACTAGTGTTTGCTTTTTATCCTACTTTTATGGACTTAAGGAACTTTAGAGAAATTTTTCTGCTCTTCTGCTTCAGATAAGAAAACATGTCACACATTCCTACATATCCTATTGACAATATAAATATAAAAATTTCATTTAAGCATTTTACAATTTAAATTCATTTTAAATTTGTAGCATTACACTATAGGAAATATTTCAGGGAAAAAAACATCTTTCAACAATAGTAATACACCACAGAATATCACTATTTTTAGCTTTTTCATCATTATGGGTGATGATGGGAATTTCATAACAATTCTGAGTATAATAAATGAGGTTAGATGGTATTCATTACCATAACCTCCTGTGACTTTGCCATTCTATGGGCATTAATCAGCTAAGCAGGTAATGAAATTAGCTATTTTGCATTGTGGTCTATTCCTGTTCTTGCTAAAAGGTGTAGACATAGTAAAGTTTAATTACATGTTTAATCACTAGCAATTTGTTCATTTTCCCCTGTGATAATACATTTGTAACATGGAATTCAATTTACTTGGAATTTTTGTGCTTGAAATTTAAATAAAGAAATATGTTTCGAACACATAGGTACTAATACTACTATTTTTTACAAGATGTTGGGGCATTGACGTGGTTTCATGAGTTTGATGTAGAAGAACATGGTTGCCCCGCACAGAGCCCAGACCTCAACCCCATTATATATATATATATATATATACTTAATTTTTTTTAAAGGCCATTGGATTATATACATATTAGTACGTGGTCCGCTTTTAGTTTCTATCGTGTGTTATTCACAGCCACAATGGTAAAAAAGTGGTGCAAATTCTAAAAACTGTCTTTCCTGTAATATTTTGTTAAAAAATGGCATGTGGCAGCTATGAATCCTTTAGCACTTAATCTTCAACAAAAATAAACACAATCCGTAAAGAAGAACACAGTTGAACGCTCATTAAAATTGAATTTGCTTTCAATTTGGGCTACGTGACCTTACTTCAAGAATCAACACTTTTGCCAATCAATTTTAAAAGCTTTATTAATCATGAAGTAGATAATGGACCCACATTAAAGACTACGGTCTCTTTTTCACAATTCTTTTCCCCTGTCACTTTAAAGTTTGCAGGCTCTAATTACACTTATACCATTGCAACATCATATTTGTATCTTGGAGTGGAGTTGATTCCTTTATCTATAACTGACATGTTACATTCAATCCAGAACTGAAAGATATAAGAAAGGAAATATTGTTATTATTAATACATTGGTACATTGCAAATTGAATAAAAACAATCAATATAACACTTACCTACAAGTGTCTGCTTTGCAACACATAAAAAATACTTTATTGCAGAATCCTTTCTGAGATTGTAGCGGGGAACAAACGCTCTCTCGTGTTTGTTACACTCTCTCTCTCTCTCTCTCTCTCGTTCCCTCTTTTTTTCGTTCTTTCTTTTTCTTATTCTCTTTCCTTCTTTACCCCTCTTTATTTTCCTTGCTTTTCCTTTTAACTGTCTTTTTCATTTCTTAACCTTCTTTTTTCCTCTCTCACTCTTTTTATTCTTTTCTCCCGTTATCTCTCTTTCTTGACTGCTTAGACCTAGAAACTGCTAACAAGAGCCATTAATGTGGGTAAGGGCGTTGGCCACAGCTTTATTCACTAATACCAGCTTAACTATATATATATATATATATATATATATATATATATATATATAAAACCATAACCTTATAACAACCCGGCAGCTTCTAGCCATTACGTCTAGCGGCTGATGGCACCCACTGGGCTAGAGCTCTTCGTTATGTGTGTTTTGAAACCGCCTGCTAGGCGTAATGGCTAGCAGCTGGCGGGTTGGACTCGCCTCTCCAAGCCCATACGGTCGCAGCCTCGACATCTCACCATTCCAAACGCTGGCCGGAGGTGGATATTCTTCCGCAGCTGTGACTACAAAAGAAAGGACAAGCAGCAACACCAGAAATACCATGACATCAAACAGGGAGGCAGGGAGGGATAGATGTGCCTTTCTGTCTTTCTCTCTTTCTTTCTCTTTCTCTCTCTTTCCTCCCTAAGGTGAAGACAATACTAGAGTTCAGTAAGTTTCTCAAAGCTTACACTATTCCCTTCTTTGAACTTTACCAGCTATGTAGTTAAAATGTTATTGTAGTTCCCAGTTAAAAGTACAACACCTCATTTTTGTTATTAGTTTAAGTTTGCACTTTATTTTATAATATAAACTTGTTTTCTTGTGCACCAATAAAGGAAAAAAGAAATGACTCAGCTTTTGTCTCTTACTGCAAAAACCGAACAGCAACAATGGTTTTAAAGCACAACTGTCAGCAAAAAATAGCATATTTAACTGAAAGATGTAGACATTTTAAATAGAAATTCTTTAACTAAAGAATTTAAATAAAGCACTTTACAGTTTGTATGTATGTATATATGATTCCTGTATACACCACTGTCCTTGAATTGATCTATTGTAAAGGGCTGCCCCTGGCTCATTTTTGATGAGCTAGCCCTGTAAAATGCATAGTTCAATTAGTTAGTTGAGTTTCAAAAAAACAACCCACAGGACAGGACAAGATGTTCCTGGAGCAGGAGCTCGCAGGTGTTGCATTCATAATGCGAACTGAAGCGAGGGAGATGAAACTACAACTCTCCTGAAAACGCTTCCCTTTGTGAACTGTAATGTGTTCCATCTGGGGACCCATCTGTAGGCTTGTTACTTTCCTGAATTCACACAGAGCTTTCATTCATTCATTCCTGGATTTAGGGCTTGAGGGCCTGGAGCTGAAAATTTTGATGTGCCTGATTCTCGTTATATGCAGAGAGAACGTTTTACATTTTTTATCTATAGACGTCATAGCGGTGGAGGACAGGAATCCACTTGGAATACTAATGGGGCACAAGAGGCCTTTAAAATTAGTAGTGGGGTGGATAATTTGTGGCTGAAGATTTATCAATATATACATAGGTGTAGCGGCAAGTTTGCCCTCCTCTTACGTGACTGTCACACATAAAGAACGAATGCTGGCAGGACTAACATTTCTTAAAACGACATCAATATTCAGGATGTCCCATTGCCATTGTATAGCATACATAGGTCAAGACAATTCCTCCACTCTGCCAGAACACGTGTGATCACATCCATCTTTCAGCTTGCAAACATAATATGTGTGATTGGTGGGCAGTCTGGATGTTGCCTATTAAACTCTTAGGCGACTTCGCACTGACTGGGGGTCCCCACATTCAAAATAACTTGAATTTGCTTCTCACTCAACAGCATTGTTTACCCGTAAAATAATAAGCACATCAGCATAAGTCATATTACATAACAGTCATAATAGTATGTCATAGAATTCTGGATCCCCAAGGCATGTCAAAGTAAGCAACAGGGGCATTCACAGGAAAGTAAAGATAAAAGTAAACATGTATTTCAAATTAGTGGGTACATTTTAATGTTGCAGTTGTTGCAAATAACAACTCTCACACATGCTTTGTGATCATATGGTTGAGCATGATGAAACATTTATTCCACTGCACCTTGAGGGACAGAATCTATACCATTGAAGCTGCCATATACTAAAAGCCTCAACGAGTTTACCCACACGCCTAATGTAAATGATGGAAATAATTTACACAGCATAGTGACAGAGGTAAGCTTTCATTGTCAATACTGATTAAAATGCAATTAATCTCAGTCTAGGACTAATTGTAGTTGTAGTCCACCATAGGTATAGTGTCAAATGGATGAATACAGAAGGATCTGTGGGAGGCCTCTGTTATACTCAATAGCCATCTCCCTCAAATGTGGTTATCTCCCAGGAGAGAGCTTGATAATCTTGACTACTGGAGGGAAGGGAGGCATGTGATGTGTGTTTCCAAAGTATTGCTCACTCAGTGAGAGCTGGTTATAAAGATACTTCCTCTGTCTTCAAAACCATTTCTGCTGCCTACCACCTAGTGCAACACACCTAGTAATTTATGTTTACAAGCTCTGTGCTACTGGCTGATGGCCCTTTTAATGACTCATGGACCCGGAGCTTAAGCTCCATCAGCCCCTAGGTTACTTCGAATCTGCATTTGCGGTTTGGTTGTTTGGCTTGTTCCTTGTTCTTCCACTTTCCTGATTTTTCTGTTCTGGATTACTGGGATGTGATCTTTTGCCTGGATACCTTTACTGTGAACCGTGGTTTGTGAGACTAACCTTTAACCTGGATACTGACTAAGAACCTTTGATTTTGAGACTGGCCCTGGAATTGGGTATTGACCACTCTTGTGATTGTTTAAAAAACTGTTATCAACTCATCTGCGGTTGTCCCCATGGAGACCTTATAGCAGCATTACAATGCTCTGTCATATAGTTAGGGAAAAAAGCATGGTGATTTTGGTAAGAATGCTTGTAAATTAATCAAAAGGGAGCATGGAAAGCTTGCCATATTACATGTACAAAACTTCAAAAGTATAATGATATTTACCTCCCCTCCACTGGTCAAAGCCAGTTTTGTTTTAGGTAATAGAGCAGTCCTTTACACTGTATGTATTTGCCAGAGAAGCATTTTTTTTTCATTTTTTTAGGGATGATACTATAGTATTTCTCATGTGAAGGCACACATTTCAATATCACATTTCAGTACATGCTCTCATTGGAAAATGATCATGAGCAATATTTGTAAGGTGAGGGAAAAGAATGGTAGCTATCTTTAGGACATGAGATCCATTATTTTTGCCAAAAACTCTTTGAGGTTCCTTGAGCCCTCCAAAACAATTTCTAGGCTAGCTTTGTAAGCATATGAAGAAGAGAAAGGGGGATAACATCAGTATATTTTCGTGGACAAATAATTATATGATATTGTTGTGCCTAACGTAATAAGTCCCTGGGCCGTCTACAAGATACATTTAGCCATGTCTACTAAGATTGGCTTTGTAAACTTTAAAGCAAACTTGCGTGCCCTTAGAAAGTAAGCTGCAGTTATTAAAGCACAGTTTGTATAAACAGTCTTGTCTGCTAACATTTTTTATTAAGATTTATGTTTTCTCACTAAAGAGACAGATGTTGTATTTGACAAAGATAGCTACGCTTATTTTCAGATATGCCAATAGTGATAGCACCTCTGAGGAGCCAGAGTTTCCAGCCAAAGCTATTTATTTATGATAAATGGATCCTTTCGTTTTTAGCTGTTTGTGTCATACTACTTGAAATTTTGCAAATGGATATGTATTCATAAAATTAGGTATGTGTGAATTCTAATTCGGATGTGTATTTAAAGAAATGGACGATACTTAATCCATAGATATCAAAGACAATGTTCACTAAGTCAATGTAATTGTTTGCCCTTTGACTACAAATTGATTAATCTGATGGGCTTAAAATGCACATCACAATTTAACAAATGTAATAATTAAGACAAAAAAAACAATTAAGAGTGTCTTGCTAACTATAAGTTAAATGCAATAATAGATTTAATGGCCAAAAAAACCCTTTTGTTAATGCAAAATTTCTCAGTTAAATGCACAAAAGCTGTGAAATACAAGATGAAATGTATTTCACTTATTATTTTCAAATTCATTTCACTCCCCCATGTGGTTTTACTAATGACATCAGACCGACAGCAGAAATTACATCATCGATGACCTAGTAGTGACTTAAAAATGATATCATCAATGCCTTCATCAAATAACTTACCAATGCCATCACTGGTGACAGCACAAATAAAAATTACACCACAAATTACCTTATCAGTAGCATTACTAGCACCATTACTTTTACCAGCACAACCGCACATAATCTGGCAACACTAGCTTTACACTTATTTAAACCTCTAGTAACACTTTAGCTCAATCCAGAGGACCGACAGTGTGCAAATGATGTAAATGCACACCCTTCTCTGGCACCAGTCCATCCACTGACTCATCATTCAGTAGCCTGTGAAACAGTGCAGCTTATAGGAAAAGGCCTTGACTGTGCGAGGAGGTGGGCTTAGGGTAATGAGTTAGAAGGTATTGGTTAGTTGGCTTTGGGAGATCCTATATATATTCAGATCCTATATGGGCTCTGAGATTTTCATGTGAAGGTATTGTATTGGGGGTTATGAAAGCTGTTTGAGTTGTTGTTTGTATTGTTGTTACTCATGTTTAATTTTAAAGAGGTCTGGTGGCATATAGTTTGGGCAACTCATATATATCTTCTGGGCCAAATGGAGAGCCACATTTTGTGACCAGGATTGGCAGCTGGGCTTTACGGAAGCACAGATAACCATATTTGCTCGATTATAAGATGACCCTGATTATAAGACGACACCCCCAAAATCTGAATATTAATTTAGGAAAAAAATAAAAAGCCTGAATATAAGACGACCCTCTAGGAAAAAGTTTTACCAGTAAATGTTAATTCATGTAAACTATGTGAACAATTTTTTTTTAATAAAAGCTATGATTGAGAGAAAATATTTTGCTTTTATTTTCCTTTTTTTGCCCCCCATTTAACACCCCCCCCCAAAAAACTTACTTTTGTAATAAGGTTTTTGAAACTAAACACCAGAATCCATTTTCATGCATATAACGGCAGATTGTTTAATAAGCAACATCTAGTTATATTCAACACACATTCAACAAGACATTGCAATTCAAAAAACATGGTACACTAAAATTATTTAGTCAGGGTATAAACACCACCTAAAACACCCTGGGCTCTGTGCAGAACAAGTGAAGCACAACAAAGAAGAAAAGTCCTTGTATTGGCAGGGCCCACTTTAAAGCTCCCTCTGATGCCCTTGCTCCCTGGTGATGGTCTCTGCAGCTATTGCCAAAATCGGCTCCATTACTGCTTCTTCTGTTATCTATGTTCTTCCAGCTGCTGGGTGTTGTGATATCACATCATATACCGAACACTTTACAACAATAAGGTGGGGGTCACATGACTTAATCATGGCCGATATCAAGGGTACCCAAAGGAGAGGTACTACGAAACTCTAATAATAACGAAACACAACCTATTCTTCAGATCATATTGCAAGCTCTATGGACCTGAAACCTTTTTTCCTAATGTATCATATAATCTATTCACTAAAAAGATGAGTGGTCAGATCCATGCCTATTCTTCCTATCTCTAAGAAACCAATGGTAGGGTTGATGAGATCGATGCAAAAGTGCATTGTATAAGTCACTGTATACCATAGACAAGGGAGAAAAACTGTAAGAAGAAAATTATTGACTTACCAAAACAAAGAGACCTTCCAAAAAAAAGAAAGCAAAAAAATAATGCTAAAGAAAAAATAATTAAAGTAATCCATCTTCATCCAATGGCAACAAATTGAAAAAATGTCTCACAGTGCTTGGAAGCTGTATTTCAGCTTCCATTGACTTGAATGGGCTCCATTGACTACAGCCTTTTCCATCTTTGTGTGAATTTTGCAAGTTGCCTTTTTTGTCAACTTACATACAATCGCAACAATAAGCAACTCGCAAGTTAATGAATTTGCAAGCTGTCTGATTTTTTTGCAGCTAACAAGCTACTATACTTATTATATGACTGCACTGATTGTACTTCAAATGTATTTTTGGTAAACCGCACCATTTAGCGCTAAGTGAATAAGAAATATACATACATATAAATAAACATTTTAAATATCTTAATTCAATAAACAGTGACTACATTCAAATAGTGAGTAAAGTAAAGGGTCCGGTAATTAGCATGCACACATTTTATGAGATGTCTATTTCCTTGGCAGATGAGAATTACTATGTAACCAGTAAAAATGAGGAACACGGGGTTAAGCTGAGATATCATTGCCTTTTTTGCACATGGCATGACATTACTTCTGTGCCAGCAGCCCTACATGCAGCTTCTCTCCCTGCATATAATTATCATCATGGATAGGTCATTATGTCACAGAAAACAGCTGATTCATGATTTTTAAATGTCACGTTAAATTCTCTGATTAGCTTAGCTTAGTGCCTCGGTGCTTTAATTTATTACACGCCTCATCCTGATGCACTTCTGTTCATAATTGTCAATTTACCAGAAACCTCAGAATTATCATCTATCCTGTTTGCTGATCATGCTCACTTATGGAGCATGCTGTCAAGGAGTCAAGATATATAACCAAAACTAGAACCCCCCTGTTTGATGTACTTTTCCATTTATCAAGTCATGCTTGTCAAACTGCTTTATACATTTATAACTAATGATTAAATATAGGATCTTGCTCAGCAATAATGTCAGAATAACAGACTTACAACAAGCACAGAATATGTTTTTTTCTATTATACATAAACCAAATTAAAACACTTTTAATGTGTACATTCAAAATGAAATATTATTTGGTAGAAAAATATGCATGGTACTATTTTAAACCATAAATGCAAGCATAGATCAATTTTATTTTAGAAACAAACAGCCATGTTGTCAAAAGACACGCTTAGATAACAGCATTGGGGGTAACTTAACCTGTAGGGGTTAAATTAAGTTAACAGCCCATTTCACAACATACCCAAAAGTAGTCCAGCAAAGATACATCAAGCACAATTCTATTCCATTAGCAAGAGTTCATCAAGCTCCATCTAGGTCTACAAGGTCAACTAGAACTTTTACTTGCCTCAACATATGGGGCATACAGATATCTTTTCTACTTCTAGTTTATTTAATTTAGATTTTGTTTATTAGTTAATTCGTTTCTAAATGTAATGTATAAATATCGAATTTATTAATGTAATACGTAATTTACACACATTATTTGCACAAATATATGGAATATATTGTAATATATGACATATTTTGGCAAGTTTACACTCGTATAACATTATTCTGTTGAGCCACAATAGTAAGAGCCACTTTCACGAATTGAGGGAATTTTCTTTTCTATTATAATTTTGCTTGATTTATAGAGTTTTGATGCTGTGTGTCCTTGTTTAGACATGATTTATGGCTTTCTGATTTAGAGTATCTGCACAAATTATAAATTGTTGGGTTTGCTTCCAGGAGAATCACAGCTTTGGAAACCATGTTCATACATATAGCATAATATTTGCACTAATAGATTTTAAGTATAAAATTAAAAAAATTAGATAATGTACATTAAATATATAGAATTGGTGGAGAATAGATTGCCAATGTCATGACACCAGTTGGTGTATTTCTTCGATACAGCATGGCATTCCGTGTGTCCCATCCATCTGCTTTCTTGCACAGGTTCTTCACTTTCTTTACAGCTGATTCTGCTTTGCCGGTAGCACGTGGAGATTGTGGAGATGAAGTCACATGCTCAAACCCATATTTAGCAGCAAATCTTCTAAATGATAAGTTTGCGAAATGGGACCCATTATGGGGACCACTTGCACTAGCTGGATGTATTGCACAAATAGCATCTTACACCATTTGACTATGGTTTCAGTCTATGAGCAGATCAATTTCCCGGAAATCTGAGAAGTGGCCACTATAATCAGGAACACTTTTTCAGCATAGTTGAACAGTCCTATGCTTTATAATCTGGCAAGGCCATGAAGGTATATTATGAAACAGCATAGTTTATTTTTCTGCATCTATGCAAAATGGAAGTGGGACAATTACTGAGAATGTATTTAATCTCACCTTGTGTGTTGGACCAGCACAAAGTGACTCAAGTCTGTAGCATGTTTCACCCCAAATGTGTCTTGATGTGTGATAGCATCTCTGCTGTCAGTGATGTTAGTAGTATGACCAATAAACCTTTGTACAGGATGCTATTTGCTGTGCTAATTTCAACCCTAGATGATCAGTGCTCCTCTACAGTGGCTGCAGCTGCATCTCTTGTAACTTGCCATCCACTCATAACTGCAGGCAAAGATAATTGGTTGACCTTCTTGCATCAGGCAGCATCCTAAGCCTTTTTTGCTTAAGTAATTTTGCACAATAACAGGCTCTGTGAAATGAGTACAACTGTGACCAAGAATTTAAATCTTCCACTGCCTGGTCATGCTTTGGAAGCCATTGCCAAAGAGCATCTTTGTCCAGAAGTCTTCTCAAGGGCTTTAATTTCTCAGACAAGGGCAACATTAATTTTGCTCGGTAGGTGATAAACCTAATAAAGCTGTTTTGGAATTGGTGGGTTGTATCATATCTTCAATGACGGGCTGTATCATATCTTCATTGACACAGATCTTTTAGCCCTTGTGAGTGAATTTTGAATTATAGCTCCTTTAAGATGAGTTTGAGCTATCAGATTGTTATCATAGTCAATTTCTGCTTTCTTATCTGTTACACCACAGCCACATATGCAAATGTCATCAGCTATTGGCTCAATCCAGTACCATGTTTAGAGTATGCAGAATAATGTAGATAGATTTGCGGAGAACGAGCACTGCAGAAACATATCTCTTCATTATTCTGTCCTCCCAATAAACTTCTGCAAACTGAGGGAGCTTCCGGATGTTTGTCAACCAGTAGATCCTGCTTCACGGTTCACATCCACTTGTCAGTAAGAGTATGGCATATCTCAATAACTGTGTGCAAGTTTAAATTATACTTCCTTAGCAGCAGCGTGTACTCTCACAAGAATTATCTTGTTACAAATAAGTGAATCTTTAAGAGAAGCATATTCACATATTGCAGCTTTTTCCCCTAAGCCTTTTCACAAAGCCATCAACTGATTCTTCTTCTTCTTCCTTGCCGCTGTCAAATACATATCATCCTTACAATACATTTTTATAAGTTTGAAAGAAGCTACTTATGCATCCCGGATCGGTGTGGTATCATTTTTACGTGGCTCTGGGAGATTGTGCTTATACACAAGGAGGCATTCATTGACTATTGCCCTCCTATGTGTGGCTGTTTGCTCTTTAGAAGGCTTCTCAATTAGCACAGTAACTGGAGCGTAGTCTTTAAACTCAACTCTAAAATCCTCTTATTTGTTACACCAGTCTCCACTCACCTTATTATCTCAGGCAGTAGAATTCTATAAGTAGTTGCCATGATGCTAAAATTTTGCTCTTGTTTCTTATAAAGAGCTTCAAGACTATTCAACTGCAGACAGGAGGCTCCACTCATCCAAAGTATGAAAGCAGCTCAAGTCCTGATGCTTCTGACACCATGTTTATGTGGTATAAATGATGACAGTGCAAGATGTTAGTGTACAGTAGCCATGATGGAAAATGCAGGACTGAGAATGCACGCAAGAGAAAGAAAGTAACAGTATAGCAACCAGAAGCAAGACCAGAGCATTGCAACTGAATGCTAAAATCCGTAACACTGGCCTGCAGAAAACAATTGATCAGTGTCTGTATATTTTCTTTGATTATATTTCTCTATAATACCAGTTGATACCCTTACTTTGTTGATCAAGACACTTGAATCGTAGATGAGAGCTTGGTGTGTGTGATGTGCCAAAGTTCTCAGCTATAATTACTCAGCAAAAATAGTATGAAAATTTCATTTACTACATTATATGCAATAACAATATCATTATAAATCATGCTAAACTGGTCACTATTTTAAAATGCATCATGAAGGCAGAGCAACAGAGAAGAGCTGGAAAGTATGTGTCACATAAACTATACAATTTTCTATGTGATTTTTTTGAAAATACATCACAGCTAATAGCAAGAAATAAAGAACTTAAGTAATTGTGAAAGATATACACGTGCCATCAGATGTAATTATTGAATGAAACAACTTGAGAAATCTTGTGATTTTGAAAAGCATTGTTTCTATGAGTTCTATTCAAACTTACTTTTTTTCCTTGATATGTTTTTTTTTTCCTTTTCATTTTGTGCGAATTTTCTTTCATTATAAACCAGGAGCCATTCAAAAAAACTATAAAATAGCACAGAAGCTTGATAGTAATAGGCCATATTAAATGTGTCCATTCTCATATTGCAAAATGGTATAAAGGAAATTACTAAAGTGTTTCCATATCCCCATAACAATGACAGAAGCATACGAATAATTTTCTTTCATGTGTTTTTCCTTAAGCATCTCTGCAGCTGTATCCATAGACTGAATGTATAAAGAGGACACTAGACAGAAAATAAATATTCAACGGCTACTTGACTATTTATTCTTTGATGGGTGTTGGACATCCACAGGGGGAATGAAATGTGCATTATATGAACCTAATTGCCCACTTTTCTAACTTTTGTAACATTGCTTTCGTAATACTATCACAAACGATTACCTGAACGTTTTCATGACTTGAACATTCATGTGTTTTAGACGTATTGTTGCTTTATATTTGATTATTACTTTTGAACTGTTTGTGAAAAACCTTGTTTCATATATTGTGCATATATATTTAATTTGTCATTATATATTTTCACAAATGTAAATATACATACATATATTCTTACTCCAACATTTCCAAGGAACATAACAATGTTTAGTTGTGAATCGTTGTGCAAGTAAATACATTTTTTCCCCGTATTAACATATACAAGAGTGACATGTAGACATGTTCAATTTCTGCATATATATTGTTTCTTTGGCATGATTGTCAGATTTAACCCTTGTTATGTGTGCCTGTGTTATGCTGTATACTTTCATTTACACTGTGTGATGGGATAAATGGATTGTCCTAAAACAATGTATCCTTGTATATGTTTCCCTAGGGAAAGTGTAAGATGTGTATAAGATTGTTCTGGTTACACAAGGGAAAAATGTGGCCTGACCCCTAGCACTAAAAGGGTTAAACTATTTTAATGTACAAAATTGTTCAGTGAGGGAAAATTAGAAGCCACATTTTTAAATTCAAATGACAATGACTCACTGACTTGTATGAAAAACAATCTTCTAAAATATGAAAGGCATGAAAAACAAATAATCTTCTAAAATACCAAATGCTTTCTTAGCAACATGAGTTTCAATTAGCATGCAATTAAAACCTACAGAATGCCAACTCATACCGCTTACGAGTTTCTACACAGCTGGCTAATATCACATTTAACCCCAATTTTGAGAATGTATATTGTTACATATATATTCTAATACATGACATTTAATAGTTTTTAAAGTACATGGACAAAACAACATAGAATATTGTCAGGTTATTCTTCATATTACTAATTTAACTTCATTCATATTGAGTGGATTTTAATAAAAATGGTTTAGTAAATGATTGAAAGTTAAGTGGCTGTGATAATACGTTGCAAGACATATGTTATGCCATGATTAAAGGGCCACTTCTGCCATCAGATGCACCTGAATGCATTTAATAGTTTAGGGTTCCCTTTAACTTTGTGGTGTCCTCCTTACTAACGCATGGGAGGATTGTGCAGACATAAGCAGGACCCCCTCCTACAGATGTTTGGGAAAACACTCCCATTGATTTCAATGGGGGCCCTTTTCTGCCACTTATTGGATACATATATAAATCTATAGTTACATTTTTTTATGTACTGAAGACAGAAGATGATGGAAAAGTCAATATAACTTGTATTTACAAGTTCAATATTATCACTAAATACAAGCTTAATGTTACATACCTGGTGGAGAGGTCTTCCGGGTCCTCCATTAAGCAGCCGCTGCGAAGAAGAGGGAGACCCTCCACTTCTGCACAGCAGTCTCTGTCGCTGTGAAGGAGGGGGAGATCCCCCCTGCTTCTGCACAGCAGCCTCAGCCCTCAAAAAGGAGGGGAAGACCCCCTGCCTCTACACAGCAGCCTCAGCCACCATCAGGGTCGGCCGAAGACTTAACGCCGCCTGGGGCGAAGTTTAAAATGCCGCCCCCCGCCAAGGGGCGCCGAGCGGGTAAGAGAAAACCACTCGGCGCCCCTCTCTCTCTCTTCCGCTTCAAAAAAAAACAAACGCTTGGGGCGGCAAAGTTCCGCCCCTTCTAAAGTGCCGCCTGGGGCAATTGCCCCAGTCGGCCCCATTGTAGGGCCGGCCCTGGCCACCATGAAGAATGGGGGAGACCTCTAGTCAGCAGCCACAGATGCTGGGAAGGAGACCTCCGACCTCCACGCAGGAGCCTCAGCAGCCGCAGGCAGGAGGCAGGTCCGGCTCTTTCATCTAGGCGCGATCCTCTTCGCGCCACCTGGTGGCGCCTTATACAGGGAGGTTACGATCACGCCACACTCAAGATGGCTGCAGGGCGGAAGTGACGTAACGGACCTTTGACATTTGGCGGGAGAATTCCTACTGACTCCTAGACGCCTATTCTATTTAAAGGACTCAGAAACCTTCAGTCCTTGCCTTCTGATGGTCCTGCCTATTTATTTTCTGTTGCCGATCCGGTTTGTTTTTGTTACTCCTGACTTCTAGTATCCTGACCTCATCTTCTCTTACTACGTTCCTGATCTCTGGTATCCTGACCTTGGTTTGTTGGACTGTGATCCCTTATCGTTCTTACCTGATATCGGTGTCTCCCATTACACTGTGCATGACACTTACTGAGCCAAAATCTGTATTAATATATTTGGACAAAATAATCTTGTGGTATTTCTCCAAAGAAAATTAAGAGGGAACTGATGCTATTTTTTTTACTAGTACTTGATTATAAATACATTTTCAAAAAAATATATATATTTTTTTAAAAATCTAGTTTTAGTTTAATAGTAATTGTTATGCATTCTATCTAGAATCTGTTCGAGACAAACACCATTATTCCTTATTGAACCGCTAGTGGTAAATAGCAGAATGCAGAGCAGTAACCAGGGACATGGGTTAGACGTTGAGCCCTGAGATGATGTCTCATATGCTTTTGAAAGCAGAGCGAAGGACAAGGAGGTGCAGGGGCATTGCCACTAGGCAGTTCAAGGCACCCCTTATCTTACGGCATTTGCCCCATGAAAGTTACATCCCTGATAGAATGGCTTTTGGTATTCACTTAGCCGGATGCTTTGACTAATGATAGCATATGGTGTGTGATTAAGATATAACCCCCAAATTACTAATCTTTAATGGAAGGACCAGGCAAATTTTTATTTCCTTTTTTGCTAAAAGTTGAAGTGGCCACCAGCGATTGTAATAGTCATAGTAGCTCTTTTGTTGCAGGTTCTTTTTGCTCAAATGGTTCTTACTGAAAGATGATGAACCTCAATTTCTTATTTGATTAATATGTTATCAAGACAAGATTTACATATTTATGGTTTATAAACTGTGTCATTATAATACTATCAATCCAATACTTTATGTATAAAAAGTATTATGCACAAAATATATAGCTTTAAGTACCGTGATTTAAATTAATGGTGTTTTAATTAATTTTTTTAATGATTAATATAGTTACATTAAATAAATACCTTGAAATTAGCTATTCCACAACCTTCACTGCAGAAGACAAATTAGTAGTAAATTAAAAATAAGTAACCTATGTAGGTAGTTAATTGAATATGTCAGTTTTTAACACTTACATTTTTAAAATCACTTGAATGCCTAATTAACTCTACAATTTTATTTAAAGAAAATGCTTGTTTTAATATGCATATAACATTCTAACGTGGCATAAAAAATTATAAGTTCTTGCAAATTTCTCTGCCCAATTACTAATCTTAAGTGCCAAATGCAAAGTCTTACACTCCCACGCATCTTTTTTTCTTTGCGCTTTACAGGATTTGGCTTTTATTTGAAATGTGTTTAGTCCCAGGAGTTGGGTCCTTTGAGAGTTTTGATCATCTTCTCCTGTACTGATCTCCCAAATTAGAGACATATATACTTTTTCTGTCTCCTATTGTCTTTTTTGTTGTCTTTTCTTTTTTGTTTTTACTTTTCCTATATGTTCCCTTGTGTTTAGATATACTGACAAATGTATACTGCAAATCTTAATACCTCCACAATAACCACTATTCTATACATTTGACTATACCTCTGTTTTGTTTTTAATAAACTACCCATTTAATACGAATGAGGTATATTTTACTCTTGCAACCGAGAGTAAACCCAGTGTGGTTAATTTGCATAATCATTTATCCCCATTTACTTATTTCTGACCTATTACTGAGTTACTGATTGTTGTTAATTGGTTCATAAATGTCCTGCAATGATGGAAGAGGAGAATGGAGAGACGATTAATACTATAATTCCTGCCCTGGCCTTGAATGCCATCTATCTCAGCTTCAGCTGAACTTTTAAAATCATATATAAAATAATGACACCAACAAACAGTACAAACCCTACATAGTTTCAGTATAATAATTTTTTGATGCTAACCTGTGTAACAATTCTACATGTTTAAAAATATATATTTTTACTTTATTTAATCAAGCTCGAATAAAATAATATACATCTGGGGTAAAATATGGAAAAAAACCTTAAATAATTAATTCAGAACATGGAAACGTTAGTGACAGATGGTTATAACTCCCAAGATAGTTTACTGTAACGTTCAAATCTGTTTTACTGCATTTTTAAAATGTTACATATTGTGACTCACCATGTATGCAAAGCTATTATAGGAGGTGTACATTAAAAATGGTAATAATGTAACATAAGCAATATGGTTTCTTTGTTTCAGAAATGGAACATAACCCAGGTGTCCCCATTACAAGAAGTATATATTATTTGTTTTATATTGTTTTATGTTGACAATATTTTTCCTTAGGAGGTCAAGTAATAAAGACAGTGATCCCTACTGTCTGCTTTTCATGGAGGGGTGTTTTTTTTAGTTCTATGAGTTAATTACGTCTCTTGCTGTGGTAAACACAATTCACAGAAATAAAATGATTATACATTGCCATGTACACCAAATACTCTGTATTGTACAAACATCAATTATGGATTGATTTGCTTCCAATTCCTGAAAAAAATATATTTTCTAGTCTGTACATTATGCCTATTACCTTGTCAAAGTAGAAATGGAATATATTATTTTTAATTCTGCGGTGGTTTATTTTACTTGAAAATAATGACTGCATTTGTATGAATGGACCACAATTTAATGTGACAAAACTAGTTATTGATTTTAACTTTAAACATTTTTTTTTTCAATGTATTTGCTCAGCATTTGATAAAAGACAATACACATAGAAGCCTATATTTTAATATTGAAGGCTTTTTGAAAAGCTTTACTGTGCTAATGTATGATTGTGTTAGGTTGGATATGACTGATTCTCCAGCATTCCATATTGACCTTGTCAATGACCTTTTTTGCCTGAAATATATTGTTGTAATTTAAAATCTCCCCTAAAGTATAAGTTAGACGTTTAGTAATTAGTGTTTTATATTAATTTAGTAAATACGCTACATTTTTTGTTATTGTGGAGTGTAGGAGGCAATAAAACCATCCTCTACAATTATATCATTTTTTCAACGTATTTGTTGTATTCTGTAAGCCCCTTTGTTGTTTGACATGCAGGCACAAGAATCAGTGTAACAACAGCATAATTAGTAATTAAACATTCTGACTAAACCTCACAGAACAATTGTGGAAACACACTGAAAATGCCACTTTGAAACCTGGGTCAACTTTAATATTGATTGGACACGGGGCAAGCAATTGTTTAGGCTGTTCCCCCTTTGATCCCTAGATGCATGAATGAGGCAGACTTGCTTGCTGGTGGTGGGTGACTACTCAGCCAAGTGTATGCCACTTGCCAAACTGTACTTCTGAATGCAAGTATTTATATAATATAAAATAATCATGTACATAAGGCCAGCAGGTGTAAGATTTGGGATCACTGGTAAAACGCACAAAATATACTTACTGTTTTGTAGTTTACCAAGGTTAATTTGCTTGGCATTGTCATAGTTATACACAAACTTGATAAATGGACTAAAGTATTAAGATACCTGACCATTACACCAACAGGGACTTTCATGACTTTGCATTCTAAAGACATTTATGTGAAGTTGGTCCGCACTTTGCAGATATAACAGCTTCCACTCTTGCTCCACAATATTTTGGAAAGTTTTTAGTGGGAATTTTTGCCCATTTGTGAGGTCAGGCACTGTTGATGGATGATTATTTATATATAATACACTGTATATGTGGCTGGGGGCTTAATGCAGGGGTCATGTGTACTTACCACACTAACTTTGAGGTCAGTGGGCAAGATCCATGATCCAACCGGCCTTTTTCCTCCAGTGGCAGGCAGTCCACTCCTCTCTGGAGAGAGCTGGCAGGGTGACGGAAACCACAAATTGTGGTGTCGGCCACCAAATTGGGCCCCTCAGGACTGACTGGACCCAAGACAGTAGCCCCTTTTATCTCTGTGTTAAAAACGGACCTTATTTAAAGCAAATGAAACCCTGCCTTTAAAGTGATTTATGAAGTAGGCAGTGTGTATGAGTTACTTTTTTACATGTGAATAGCTGAGAAGATGAGTTTGGGCTTAGGCCCCATGTATGAAGATTTAACAGCCATGCGCAAACTGGCCGCTGCCACTAACCAAAATGGCCACCACAACTTATTGTAATGCTTTTGCCACTAACCAAAATGGCTGCTGCTCATGCGTGAAATGTCACATACAGACAGCGACGCGCATCTTCAGACAGATCAGACAGAAATATTACTCAATATGTATGCACACAGCAGGCTGTACGGAGAGTGTTGAAGCTGGAAAAAAAGGGTATTTCTTATATCCTTGCATTAAATGTTTACAGAAGCTCTGATGTTATTAGAGTTTAAGGGATTTAAAGAAATGCCCCCCCTACAGTTGTCCTTTAAGGCCATCTACCACTAAAAGAAGTACATGAGGCTACCAGCTAGATATGCATAGATGTATACTATGCTCATAAACTCATGTAGCTTTATTGAGTTTATTCAAGAACAGAGCATCTATTACCTAAAAGGCAAATTGCAAAGGATAGAAGAACACAAAGATCAACAGCTTAACCAAGTACATATAGCGATACGGTCCATAAAGACATGGTTGGGTGAATTTGGTTTGGAAGAACTTGACTGGCCTGCACAGAGCCCTGACCTAAACCCCATCAAACACCTTTGGGATGAACATGAATGGAGATTGTGAGGCCTTCTCGTCCATCATCAGTGCCTGACCTCACAAATGCTGTTGGATGAATGGGGAAACATTCCACCACTAACACTCCAAAATCTTGTGGAAAGCCTTCCCAGAAGAGTGGAAGCTGTTATAGCTGCAAAGGGGGACCAACTACAAATTAATGGCTTTGTATTCAGAATGCAATGTCATCAAAGTCTCTGTTAGTGTAATGGCCAGGTGTCCCAATACTTTTGTCCATATAGCGTATTTCTAGGTAGCATCTTCATAGAGACTGGATTATATTAGAGCTGTGATTTGTTATTATATGTTAATATATAGTATTTATTTCTAAATGTTAGGTCTTAAGCTATAAGGCGAATTATAAATTTACAGTCCAAACTCAATACACTCTAAACTACTTATAGTGTAATTACTGTTTTATTGGAATGACATATATTTGATATTATCTTAAACCAACACTTAACTATATACCCATGAGAATTACAAACATACATGCTTTGAACATTAGCCTTTTTACATTTTTTTAAGTATTCTTCATTTTGTTCTTGTTCAATATTGCTTCCTGTTTATGGCATTATATAAGTTATGAGCAATATTTACAAAGTTCACGTGTAGTGTCACTCAGCTTGAGTGCTCATTGTGTCTTATTTATCTTGGCAGAATTCTCTTTAGGCTTTCCCAAGGGGTTGCAACGAATGTAATCATTACACAGCAGACTTTATTCTTAGTGTCCTGCAAGACTGAAATGACATGAATGTCAATCTTGTCATGATATGTGCACAATTAATAAAGAGTTTTGAATATACTTTCATTATACTTTGCACTCAAAAATACAGATTCCTAGTGAGATTTCCAAATGGTTATAACAAAAGGCACCTCTGAACCTCTGAACAAAATTGTTTCAAAATACAAATGTTATTTCGAGCTCCACTACAAATATTAACAGATGTGCATTGATCAAATGGGCATGCCAAAGATGCATAATGATGTCAAACAGATCAAAAACCTTATTTTGAACACATACTACATTCTAGGCTGCAACCAATAAAGAAAGACAATTAAAAAAATCTAATTATTTTTAAGCTTCAAGAATATTGGAGGATCAATTAGATATAAATAATCCCCCTTCCTACAAATGTGTTTGTCATCCTTATATTATAAGCATATTTCAAAGTTACTGTATCAGGCACCAATGCAGCCCTACCACCAAAAATATAATATAAAAGTAAAATATAATTTATTTGTTGTAGGGCTAATATATGTGTGAAACACCCACTGGATCTGGATAGGTGCGTAGACCTCGAAAACACCCCTTATTTTATAGATACCCCTTATAGAGGTAGAAAGGGGGCCTGCCTCACGGAAAGGAAAAGGGATGGGAAAGAGATGACATAGAAACTGAGGGGAGCACAGAGAGTGAATTGAGGGTGAGTGCAAGCGGGAAGAATGCAAATATAACGCCCTGAAGGAGAGGATGCTGAAGGTATAAATACCCCCTAACACTCCTCCCACAAATACAGACTGTAAACAGTCTTTACATATAAATATACTAAGATCCACAAATACCATTCTTGAAATTGGAGACATTATTAGGACTGTTTCCCCATTTGAAGGTTCTGAACTCCATCTTTAGGTCACACCGACGGTCCAGTAGTACTACTTGAAAGCGCAAGCTGCCTAAGCGGCGCGCTAATTGTCCATTGCTGGACATTAGTTATATAAAAGGAGTCACTAAAAGGTCAGGAAAGTCAAGGCATAAAGATTTGGCGGGCTAGGTTAGCTAAATCTAATTCTAGGTTGCTGGGCAGGCAGTTTATTTAGCACAGCTGATTGGTTAATCAGCTGTGCTGCAACACGAGCGTTTGAGTGGGTGTTCTGTGCGGCGGGAAAATAAGGCCCAACTGATTGGTGCAGTCAGCTGTGCTCGCGGCGCGAGTCAACTCTAAAATAAATAAGTTGCGCGCAGGGAGATTAAATTCACCTCAAGAGAAATCTTCAAGCTGTTGCTGAGCGAGCGTCCCACTCCCCCTCCCTTTTGTGTTTAAATGTAAGGTATGTAATATTGTCATAGTTTTATGAGGGGTAAATGTCGCCTCTGTGTTGAGGTGGACAGAGGCTTGGTGTTACACAATCTGGCTGAGAAAGGGGCAGATTGTATTTGATGTATTATATATAAGAAGTTATTTGGTTATTACATTAAATGGTTTGTGTTGTTAATGCCTCTTATACCCTTTTAAATAAAGCTTTTTTTATCCAATTTACAATTCTGTGTCTGTGGTTATTTTTATTGATTTGTTAGGGGTTAATATGTACATGCAATGGACATACTGTAGTAGAGAACAACTCAGTAATGTATTAAAATATGTAAAATATTTTATATAAGTAAAATTAGGACACATAAAATACTTTTTTAGCGCTACCATAATATTAAAAGCTACTTTAAAGCCTGTGAATGAGAGTTCTGCTGAAGGAAACTGTGATGGGTGGATTATTCATTATGGTTGCGTAAGCTATTCTGATTACAGGAAATTCCAGCACTATGGACGGCAGATATTGTAAAATATTGCAGTTTTATCTTTCCAGTAATAGAATATTGAAGCTGACTTTATCGCATGTGAAATATGTGACTAGAATTCTGATCTTGTTTTCTTTTAAGTGTGCCTCATTTTATTGCCAAATCAAACTATTGGCAATTAAAATACTTTCTACCCTCTCAACAAATTAATTTATTGTGCTTTCATTCTGAATAGAGACCAAGAGATAAAATAATGTTGTTGTTTATCATTAATTGTATGCCAATATAACTTGGAATTACTGTGAAAAAAGATTAGTTTAGACCTAAACGGCAATTGCTAGTACAGTTGACATAAATAACTGTATATGCGTTTGCTTAATCGTTCAATCCATATGTAACTACTTTCACAGCAGATATATTGTGATGTATCTGGAAAAATACGATTTAAGTATTCTTGTCTTAGTTCTAAGATACTAAACCTGCAGCAAAATAGAACCACTGACAAACGTGCATTTGATTTGAATTAAATGACATTTCTTATCAGACATGATGCCCACGGGGGCCAGAGTGGGCCAGAGTGGGCCCTGACTGGGATGCTGAGTAGGGCTAGGCCTGATGCAGTGGAGTTTCTGCCACCCTGATAAGCATTTTAACCCCCTATATGGCACTCTGCCTCTAGAAAACCATTATACCCAGTGCATTCTTAGTTACCAGTGCATTCCTAGACTGGCCTCCTGTGCTTCAGACTCCCTGGTGTCTAGTGGGGGCAGACGGTGGAGGTCTGTGCGATGCACGCAGACAACCTCCACTGCTGCTGGCCGGCACTGCCGGGGCTTCTATGACTGAGCACCTGAAGGTCATGCCCCTCTCTATCATAGAAGGCCTGGCGGAAGTACCGGCCAGCAGCAGCAGATGTTTTCTGTGCGCATCCCGCAAATGTTCACTGGCTGCGCGATATGCACAGACAGCCTCTGCTGCTGCCAGCACTTACACCGGGGCTTCTATGGTGGGGCACCGGAAGGTCATGTAATGCTAGCGCTCTGTCATAGAAGGTCAAGAGGAAGTGCCTGCAGCGTTGCGGAGGATCTGGATCTTAGTCTTGTAGTCAGACCTCTATTTGAGGTCTGATTATAAGATGACCTTGAATATAAGACAAGGAAAAAAAAGCAATTTATGTTATTTATTGGTGTTCAGTTTGGTAGTCATTACCCTTTTAAGTTTTGGTTTAGGTTGTGTGGCAATGGCTCAGCTAAATAATTACATTGGCTGTGGCCCTTTCAACCCTACTCTTGGTGCCGTGTTAATTATTGAGTAGTTAAATTGGTTGGGTTGGCCTGGCACAGACATTGAGGGTACATCAGTCATGTTACCAACTTCTTGGTTCTGAAACCATAAAATGTAACTTTACACTAATCAATACCATTACTCACATGCCCTGCAAATATGTGATACAATTACATTACATATAAACACAATTAACATGTCATTGTTTTAAGATTAACACAGTACAAACCACATTAATACTACACAGTCCACACGCTGAAATCCTGTCCTAATTTTGATGGTTTTATGATTATCATATAAACGGTTATCTGATTTAAAATGTAATATCTTCTTAATTTTTATTTAAATTATACAGAATAGAAATAAATGCATTGTTATATTCTAAGCCTTTGGATTTAACATTGATAAATACCCATATTACTCATGGACTTTGTTCTATTTTCGTCTCCTGTTTAAGAATTGATTGAAATGACATTCAAAATAAATATTACATTGTACAAATAATTCAGAGGCTTTTGTAAAGAACGTACTGATTTTAAATGGCAATATCAGAAATCTTAATATTTTATGATATGAGAACAGCAACAATCCATTCATTGCTGTTGGGTAAATTTTTAATAGCTGTGTTATGTGATACATGCGAAAGAAAGCTTAATTTAGAATGCACAGGCCCTTTAGCACACTCTATGGATTATAATCCAAAAATGGTATGCTGTAGAAAAATAAATATCTACGACAATGGAACAATTTTAGTATGGTCCAGATATGTTTGTGAAGATATATTTAAATAAAATATCTTAATGCTCGCTTTGTGGCATTTTGAGTACATCTAGTAAGAGACCACTCCACACTTAATTTAGATGTACACTTCTTGCACATGCTCAGTAGCACTCTCAGCAAAGGGGGAAGTTAAAAGGGACAGAAGTCTAATTTTGGAATAAGTCCCGTAACTAAAAAATGCTTGGACCAGTTTTCATGCAGTGAAATGCATTGGGGTCCATACAAAATAGGTTTAAAAATTAAAATACAATTTTAGAAAATAAACTGCTTTTGTAACCACTTCCAATTTCATGTTTTTTCTCACCTGTTTTACGAAGATTTACAAATATATTATTTTAAAGTAAATACAAATATGAAGGTTCATCTAGCCTCCAGGATCTACCTTCAATTTCACTCGAATTTTCCAAAAGCCTACCATTCCCATTGCTGCTATTACAAATCATTTCACTAGTGGGTGCCTTCAATGCAACACAATGATTTTAAAAATGAGGTAATATATAAACAAAAAGGATCAATTTAAGCCCCAGTAGGAGACGGATATAACTGGATATATTGCTTGTAGATAATACTATAGGATGGCACCGGTGAATAAACTCCAAATAACACATCACTAAGTATTACCTGTTCAGAGAATGGATGTTCGATTGACAAAAGCTAGTGGAAGGGATACATTCCATTTCTTTTAAGAATGAATAAATGTTGTATTATAGTGTTTAGTTGCAAAATAATCACTGAACACAACAAGTTGGGTTCCCACATGAAGAATTTGTCAGAATAATCCCATGATGTCGATAGCACCATAATTATCTGGCAATCAGTGTCAGTTGGAATAAGTTCCTGTGGATACCTTTGTGGGGCTATTAAAGAAAACTACAGGGTGTTAGACTTTATAAGTAGGTGTTGAAAATGGAATTACAAATACAGAAAAAAAAATTCTCAATTCCCTCCATTTCTAGTGCAGTTTTGTTTTTTATACTGTATTGGAGCATATACAGTATTTCACAAAAGTGAGTACACCCCTCACATTTTTGTAAATATTTTATTATATCTTTTCATGTGACAACACTGAAGAAATGACTCTGCTACAATGTAAAGTAGTGAGTGTACAGCCTGTATAACAGTGTAAATTTGCTGTCCCCTCCAAATAACGCAACACACAGCCATTAATGTCTAAACCTTGGCAACACAAGTGAGTACACCCCTAAGTGTCTTTGTACTCCTCACCTAGTTGCCGCCACAAACATTTGACACCATATGAACCAAATAGGTTTATCATGGTCTCATTGGACCACAGGATATGGTTCCAGTAATCCATGTCCTTAGTCTGCTTGTCTTCAGCAAACTGTTTGTGGGTTGAGCATGTGCACTCGACTTCTTGAGGCCTGTTCTGTGTGGGACCTGTTCTGCAAAACCGCTGTATGGTCTTGCCCACCGTGCTGCAGCTCAGTTTCAGGGTCTTGGCATCTTGGATCTTCTTATAGCCTAGGCCATCTTTATGTAGAGCAACGATTCTTTTTTTCAGATCCTCAGAGAGTTCTTTGCCATGAGGTGCCATGTTGAACTTCCAGTGACCAGTATGATAGAGTGTGAGAGCGATAACACCAAATTTAACACCCATGAGACCTTGTAACACTAATGAGTCACATAACACCAGAGAGGGGAAATGGCTAATTTGGCCCAATTTGGACATTTCCAAACATTTCCATACTCACTTTTGTTGCCAAGGTTTAGAAGTTAATTGCTCTGTGTTGAGTTATTTTGAGAGGACAGCTGATTTACATTGTTATATATGCTGTACACTCATTACTTGTAGCAGAGTGTCATTTCTTTAATGTTGTCACATGAAAAGATATAATAAAATATTTACAAAATGTGAGGAGTGTACTCACTTTTGTGAGGTACTATAGCTTACCAAGTCGATCTTGCTAGCTGAGTCAAGAAGTAGTATGGATTGCAGATCATGTGGATTATAAATGTTCAATAAAATAATTTATTGTTAGCATTTGAATTGTGTGTGTGTGTTTGAATTCGTAAATGACTGTTATATTGTTTTCTGCCATTTAGTGTAACATTTTCTACCTACCTCTGCCTCAGATGCTTAATATGCACTGGTCGTTTACCAACCCATAAGGGCATAACATTATCTTTTAACTCCTTAAGGACCTGGGGATTTTTTTAAAATGTTCGTGCTACAGGACCAGAGCAATTTTCATGCCTTTCTTTACTTCAGATTTCCAACTAACTTGTTTAGTTTACCCCATAAAGAGATCATGCAGCAGGAAAGGGTCAGGACTGGTCCCCATACTTAACGTGGTTTTGTCACTAAAGATGCCTATGGCAGCTGGGACACAATCAGCAGAAAACCTGATCTGATGGTGAAGCCTTGGTGCGGTGGTCCCTCACCATGTCCCCAGGTGTTGTCTGTGTGCAAATGCTCTTAGACCAGGCAAAAAGTTTAATCTTGTCTTTCAGGTAAAGGAGGAGATCAGGTTGATGGAAGAAATTATCAAGTTTGCCTCTGGCCTAATGACCTCATAAACCACTACCTGGCTTTGGTGGATGAAGTTCATGGGGTATCAGGAGCTTAAAGCATTAGTGAAGTGAGGACATGGGCGTTAGCTGGGCCTGTGAGGCTATCTTTTTTCTTCACTTCTACCCTTTTGCTCGAAGGATGAGCTATACTGAGGGAGCTAGCCCAGGAAGTTGACATGAAATTATACAGTCAGGTGCCAGTGTGGGCTTTACATGCTCATGCAGGTGGTATCTTGGCTGTGGATTCATATGTTATGTCTTTTGCGTACATCTTTGCAAAACCAAAACAAAATATGACTTACACATAAAACATAATAATGCTGGGTCTTCCTAACTGAAACAGTTTGCCAAAAAGAGGCTGATAAGGTGGAATCTAGTATACATATAAAATGTGAAGTCATGTTATAGATGAATAACTTGTGAGGTAAAAGTCACAACTGACAGACCAACAATGACGGTAATAATATACAAATGTAAATATCAACTAAAAGATAAACTGTCCCTATCATTTCACGTTTGTTCCTTTGGTAGAATTAAACAATCATGGTGGACATGATGGAGTAATTTGTGTGTTTCTGAAACACCTGTTAATGTATATCTGTATATATATATATATATATTATATATATATATATCTGTCTGTGCATTAAATGGTTTTGTCTAAATTTCTTAGTTATAGATTCTAAATTCTGCAAAATAATTCTCTATATTATGATTATCACATGAAAATGTACAATTTGCAATCAGATGGGAAATTCCTGAATACTTAATACAAAGCGGATACATAAACTATTGATAAAGAAAATTTAGTATTCTTGCTAAATAGACAGTAAGACATTTTTCAAAACATTTCTTGTGCGCACACACAGAATCTATCCATTATGATTTATGTTTCATCATATTTCATCGATAGAAAAAAAGAACAACGTCTATAATGACACTTTAAATCACCTTCCACTGATACCACTTTTTTCTCTCCAAAATGTGTACCATTTGTATCAGAAAGGACAAAGATTGGATTACAGCATTAATTCATCTCAGGCTGATAAAAAATACTGCAATATAGACACACATCACTTAAAATATATTGCCATAACTCTTTTTTTGGAAGTGTGCTTGCAGAATGATGGAACATCAAAAACATTTTTGTGACATATATTGTAAAAATGCCTTTGAAATGTCACTAATAAAGTGAAACTGATTAGAATTGTAGAGCTTTTTAAATGAAAAAGAGCAGCTCTGCTCAAAAGTGATGTATGAAAAAAAGCAAAAATTGTAGTATTATTCTTATCTGTTGTCTTAGCCGCTGACACCAAATTTCAACCCTAGAATGTGAAACACATATATATTAAGCAGTGGCGCAATAAACAGAATATAGAAGGTTTTAACCATGTAAAACTGGTCTCATTTTATTAAAATGCTCAAAAAAGTCAAAAGAGTTTACTTTGAATTTTTGTTTAATAAAGATGATAATGAGTGATTTTACTTTCTAGAACTTTTGCTTCCATTTGCTGTTTGATGTTGCTTTTTTTAACAGTGCCAGGTTAGTGGGATTGATGTTGCTGAAGCTTCAGGCTCATGTCTCTTTTATCTGCCCATCAGTAGGTACAACAGAGGCTTGTAAACGCAAATTACTGGGGGCATTGCACCCTACTACTCAGGGGCATAACTAGAGACCACGGGGCCCTGGTGCAAAAAATTGCCATGGGCCCCCAACTTCAGCAGTTAGTATGTGCCATCATTGCGCCACACAACTGGTCTGTGCCTTCTTTGCTCCTTACCCCCTCTCCCACTTACTCATACTCACTAACACACACTCCATCTCACCCCTCTTACACAATTACACATCCATGGTCACACACACAAGTACTCATGCATGCTCAAACACACATATACACACATATATATATATATATATATATACATATATATATATATATATATATATATATATATGCAAACACTACCCCACCGCTCCTGCAGCTTTACTTCTGGCTGCTCACGCACAATGTATGAGCAGCCTTAAATTTAACCACAGCGTCACATGCCCCCGATACATTCCTGTCTCCCGGAGCCGGTTCAAAATAGTTTAGAAAGGGCTTTTCCAAACCTGGATTGGTGCGGGCCAGATTGGAGGGGCCCTTTGTAAACTACCGCATTTCCCCATGTATAAAACGCTCCCATGTATAATCTTAATTCTGGGGCCCCGAAAATTACATTTCCATCATGCCCACGTTCCAGGATAAGTGTGATGTTACCTGTGCTGGAATCTGGGTATGCCTGGGCATGATAGGAGTGTGATTGCTGTTAACAATCATGTATATTTAATAAAGCTATCACACTCCTATCATGCACAAACAGCCAACACATGCACATCACTTTTAGCCTCCCTGTGCCCTGCCCCCCCCACTTACACATGCATGCTATCACACACACACATATTCATTCATTCCCTCATTCACGCAGACTCATACACCCTCCCCCACCCTCACCTGAACTGCAGATCTTCCGGTGCCGCTCGTAGACTTTGTTTTCCTCTGCGTTGCTCGAACTCTGAGTGAACTTCTCTCGTCCCACCCAGGGGAGCAGAAGCAGGAACAGAGTCATGTGATATGATGTACATTCACGTGACGCCACTGGATTCCTGTGTCTCCTCGATGGAACAAGAGATGCTGTTGAGCAACACAGAGGTAAGCGGGGGGGGGGAATCTACAACCACTGTATAAGACGCATTCTGTTTTTAAACCCCAAATTTTTCTAAAAAAAGCGTCTTATACATGCGGTATTTTGAACCGGTCCGAGGTGACAGGAAGCAAGGACAGATGTGACCCCCGTAGTTACGTCACTGCTACTACTACTAGGCAGAAAATCAGAGACATTTGATTAGACATAAGTCTCACTTGAATGAGCAGCACATGGGGATGTAATCTGGGGGTCTGTGCAAGCCTTTGGCAATTCTAACCTACATTGCATAGCACTGTATTTAATGTTCAAAGAGAAAAATAAATGACACATGCCACTGCTAGTTGGATATACAGTACAGAAGGACCAGATCTGTCACACGGTGGTATAGGGAAGTGATTGGCATTTGCCCAGATTGCTCGAAAACCCTTTAATGTGCATACCTGGGAACTTATTCACTCAGGCTACCAGGAGCCGTCCCTAGCAGGACGCAGCCAGGACTGCCCACTGACGTTATAATTGTTATGTTAAATATTACTTCTTATGTCCTGCTTACCCATTGTACAGCGCTGTGGAACTTGATGGTGCTATATAAAACAATAAATAATAATAATGTTGAAAATGTCTGCATAAATTAAAAGAAATAGGCAATAAAAAAACATTAAATGGTCCCATCATATGGTTATGGTTTACTTTCTTCCATAATTGAGATCTGGGTTGCTTGTTAGTAACATGCAGCAATGGATGCATGTAAAGTACCAAAAACCTTTCACCTAATACAAAGATTCACTTGTCAGGGCTTCAGGCCAAAATTCCACCAATCTTCATTGATCAGGGTATCTTATACTTTACATGGATATACTATACCAAGTTCTCAAAAAAAAATTATATAGTTTTTTCACATTTTTCACATTTGCATTTTGTCTCAAGTTGGTGTTGTTTATTAAAACAATAACATTAATGGAATAACCCTCCTCCCCCTTTTTGTAATTTATTCAGAGGTCCTCACATTCATTTATTAATAATTATTCTTCTTCTTATTATTATTTTTTTCATAATTATTAAAACAATTATATCCATATGCACTACATAAACTACACTTTCTTCTGTATTGCATAGCAATTCTGCAACATATTACATTTTATAAGGCAATGAGAGGGTTCCCTTGCTGTTTTAAAGTGTATTTAGACTCAGTTTTATGTTGAGTTTAGACCTGTCTATAAATTTCAGGACTTGGTTTTTATTGTTTAGAAGATCTCACTTAGATGTGGTAATTTTGCACGAATCCACAGATTCTATTGTTAAGCGCGCGTTTCCATTAGTTTTCATTGTAACAATACATTTTGCACCTCCGTTGCAACCGTTTCACATTTAGAAGGTCATAGAATCAATCCTGTGGACCCTTAGTTTTAAGATGCTCTATAAAATACAGACCTCTGTAGTAGGTAATATACAATGGGGGCTGCTAGAGACTTCCATTAAACACGATTTTTTTTATTGTGCTCTTTATTTTAAAGAGCAATTCTAAAACAAAATTTAATTCGGGTCTACTGGTATTTCTATCTGCATTGCCTATAACCCTAGTACAAAATGTTGTCCAAACAAACAGTTGCATTTTGCACATTTTATGCACTCAAAAACTTATATTATCATCATATATAGTACTCTCTGCCTCTCGTTCTCTTATTTTCCATAAAATTGTTGGATGATTGCAGCTCCTTGCAACATACCGTTGCCCAGCAGTTACTTTATAAAACAAAATGCTATGGGATAATGTTCCCTTTAGAAAATCACCTTAAAGATTTATGTGCATAATTCTGCACCTGGACAATTACATGCCACACAAAAGAAAATTGCATGCATCAAAAAATGAACAATAAAGAAAATCAACAAGTGCAGAATTATTTCTAAAAAAACCCTTTAAAAATATAGAAACTAATTGCAGTATAAGTTATATTTTTCCGTGTCAAATACGAAAAATGCTTGGCTTGTAAAAGAAATGTGAATGCTCTTTGTTCCCAAAGCAACAGCATTCAAGTACAGGTGGTAAATTACAGTACACTGGTGGATGTGTTTAACAATGACAGTTGAAAAAATGATAATGTTATGCTTCATAAAGATATACAGACACATACGTATTCAAACCTTAAAATACAGACACAGAAACAAATACACACATGCCTTTTAACTGTACGTTTAATATGAGTGAAGCAGATACAAGCAACTAAACTTTGCATTACATAGAATAGTTAATGGGAAACGTTCCAATTTTAACTTTTCAGTTATTGTGCAGTTCCAGTTTTTGCATAATATAATCTGTTTAGGCAGCAGCATTTCACTCATTTTATGTGTTCTACCTCTCTAATCTACTAGACAAACACCCTGACTCACTTTCATACTGCCTTGTGCTAAACAATGGAATGGCTCAGTCTCAAACACTCAACCATACACTCTGACTTATGAGGAAAGGGAAAGGATTTGTACAAGCAGTTTTTTATTGGCATTACCATAAAAAATCATCTCAATGTAGTGTTGACCCAGCTATGGAGCAAAGTGGGGCAATTGCCCCAGGCGGCACTTTTGAGGAGGAGGCACTTTGCCGCTCCAAGAAATTCTTTTGGACGCCGCAGCCTATTAGCTATTATGAGTTTGTCTGCTGTCTATGGACCTAGTGCACGCTACGCAGAGCATCTTCTCCTTCGTGATTGGTCGTCAGCTCTCGCGTGGCAGCATGGGCGTGAGTTTCCCGGAGAGCGCAGTGACATCAAGCGCCACAATAGCACTCACTCGGAGTGAAGGGGGGGCAGCATTTCACACTTCGCCCCAGGCAGCCCTGAGAACACCTCTCCTAATTACTGAGTTTAGGGGTTTTACCCGCACCCATCGCTACTGGGTGTATAAAATCACATAGAAAGCCATCTCCATAGATAAGACTTTAAAAAGTGACCCCGTACAAAAATGCTACTTTGTTACAAGTCAGTTTGTGAAATTTCTGCACTGCTATATCTGATTTATTATTATATTTTCAGTTTGTTTAAATTTGGACTAATGTCATAATATAGAAACAACCCATTTGCTTACTAACCAACCTGTATGCTTGGTTTCAGGCACATATTGATGATGTCATCAATATGTTCTTGGTTTAAGTGTAGTGACAGAAGCACAGGTGTACTAAGGTGATAGCACTTTGATAAAGGTGTGCGAGAACAAAAATGTTTGCGTAATGGTTTTGGCTCTTAAATGAATATAGGTGACACAAATGCACCACTGTAATGGAGTGCATGTTTTGTTGAATGTTTCTGGCTATATATGGACTGAGGAATGGATTCTCAGTTATTAAACACTGCACTCTACCCATACGAATTGGAAGGAGAACAGCGAGTATTACATTCTATGCTTATATTTTATACATGCTACCCGGAGCAGCCATCTAAAAGTCATGTTGACATGATTTAAATGATTATTCCTCCACAATTTTTCCTTAGACTATTTGTGTCTCTCTCTTATGAATGTTTTTTTATGGCTGCTTTGGACAGATGGGAAATGAGAAGGATAGATAACATCACTACAGGAATATTATTGGTATGCACACCTGGAAACTGTCCAAGTTTTGCCACTGCTCCAGGTCTTCAGGTCACTACAGAGAAACTCTAGGTGAGACTGCCCACAATGTCAACAGAACCTCCTACCCGCATCCCGTAAGGGGGCTCTGGGTAGCCAGAGAGTTCCCAGGTATGTTGATATGGTTATTTTGTCATACTTAGCCACAGATACAAACTTCTATGAGATAACATAGTCTATTAGTTTTAAAACAAGCATTTGCAAAAAAAGAAAAGAAAACAATAACCAATAGCAAAACACAAGACAAAAGCAAAATGTTAAGGTGACAGTTTAATTCAAGTAAGAAACTTTTCTGTTGTGACCTTGAGAATTCTTGTTATTTGTGGCAAAAAATCCTGGTCTACTTGGCCCAACTATCAAAGGTATAAAAAAAATACAGAACATAATATGCAGAAACACTATTTGTAGGATGACGGAAGCTACATTTTACATGTTTCACTTATTGGAAATTTCATCCATCCCTGGATAGTGCAACCTCTTCAATGGGATTGATTTTTCAAGATTGGAAGGAGGAAGAATGAATTCATCACAGATGAATCTCTCAGTAAAATCCATTTTACTGTGGAAATAAAAAGCGCAGAAATTTACATTTCAGTAGAACAGTTACTTTAAGCACAAAGATACACAGTAATGGTTGGACAAGAACAGAATTAATGCTCTAACTTGAATCTAATCAAAGTTGTATTAAGAGACTTGAGATTGCAGTACATCGAAGATTCCTAACAATCTTGTCAGAACTGAAGCAATTTTCATGTGAAGGGCATAAATGTCATTATCCCGCTGTGCAAAGCGTGCTGCATTATCAGACACTGCATTTATATGTTCTGTTTTTAAAAGATAAAAAATCCAGTGGGTAGTTAATTCCATGCAATACAAAATATTTTTTAATGTTCATTTTTTGTTTCGATTGGAGTATTAATAGAAATGTGCTTTATTTTTATTAAATTTATTGCTGCTAGCTAGTGTATTTTGATATCAACTTTGCAAAATATTCCCATCCCTCTTATCTGCTGAACAGAATAAGAACAAATGACGGTAGATTCCTAAAAGATCTGGGTAAGAGCCCATGGGAAAAAAGTAGAAGTGTAATGAAAATAAATTCAGATTCATGCACAGCCATGATATAATGACCAGAGTCCTGGTCACAGTTATGTCATATAGCTTAAACATAAAACATCATGTCTGTCCGTAAAAATTATGTAAAAATGCACTTGTGGAATGAAAAGCACATAAAATATTCACAAGCAATTTAGCCAATTTAGTCAGTCTATTTAATTTTGTCTTGTTTTATAACTGCTATAAAATCTTATATTGTCCTTTTTCTTGTCTTATGTTTCTGATAGCTTTTTTTACCTCTACCACTTAATATGGGTGGTTATTTCACAAACACACTACCTGATTAAGAAATATGTATTTAACATTCTTTTTGGAGGACTTATTTTAGAATATGACATTACCCTATTATCCTCAGTTAGGAGCTATATTGTTTTTCAATTAAGAAAACATCTAAAATATAGTCTTAGTTGCTAATAGTTCAAGTGAATTATTTTCATTGGTAAATTCAATTCAAGATTCAGTTTGAATCTAAAAGTTTGGCCAGAGGCGATTCAAGAGTCGATTCAACCAAAACTTTGAGATTTTCAGGGCCTTACAGTAAAGAGTTATGAACACCACCCTCTGTTTGTCAATAATGGCCCTTGCTATACAACACATCTTGCCTACTTTTGGTCTTTTGGTCATTGGTGTAGGTGACCACCCGTCATTGGTGTGGATGACTATTATTGTGCACTGGTGAAACGTTGGATACTGATCCCTGGCTTTTTTATGCTTAATATGACGTATGTCAAAAGGATATCTTCTAAAACACACAGCAAATCATCTATCCGTGCTTTCTACACGTTTACATCATGCTTAAGAAGGAGAAAATGTCTTTTTCATATTGCTTTAATATACTATTTGCACTTCACAACATTGTAAGCATTAGAGTAGACCTCTGCTTCCAAACTGAGCAGCTAATAAGTTGATGCTTGCTGTCTCTTCCTCATTTGAACATTCCATAATGTTCTAATGCTAACATAATTACCTTAATTACAGTTACAAGTTTATTATACTCTTACCATATCTTTGCTACTATATTTATTAATTTGCTTCAAATTATTCTTGCAATATAATTGTTTCCACCATACAGAGTGGCCTAATTAATTTTTCAGCTGAATTTATTTTCACCCTGAACTAGTGAAAAACTATTACTTGATAAAATGAATAATTCATCCGCAGGTAAGAAATATTGTCATAGGGTGTTGTCGTGTACAAGTTCAGAGAACTGTAAACATTCATCCAAATGAACCTTGATAAAATGCCTTCACAAAGTCATTCTTGGAAGAAAAACTTATACATAAACATAGGATGATTTTCAGACAGTGGGAAGTCACCAGGGAAACACCCTTGAATTAATAACCTTCTTGTTGGAGTCCTCCAAACACACACAATAATAGATTTTTTTTTTTTTTACATCATTTCAAGTGTTGGCAAGGTTATACATACGTACTTGTCAATTTTCTATGTGCGAAATTCTGCTGTTATTGAAAATATTACTTAAAGCATTGGACATGCGAAAAATCTGTGATGGTATAGCTCATGGTACTGAAAGATAAGTTAATGGATTCCCAAGCTCAACAATGTGGACATATTTTTAGTTACATTTTTGCTCCATTAGTTTTTGGACAATGAATATTGTTTCCTGCCCTTACGGTTTGAAAGAAATTCAGACATGTTTTTCCATTTGTTGTCACCCGCACCTCCGTCCGCCTACCACACGGTCAAGAACCAAGCCATATCCCCGGTACAGGTTGAGTGCCAGGAAATGGGGGGCGCGTGTACCTGGGGTCCGATGACGCAGGAGGGCAGACTGGGGGCGGGACAAGCAGTGATGGACAGGTCACCACTAACTGTGAGCTATCTGAGAGCTGGGGGAAGGAGCCAGGTTTTGGCGGACTATTTAAACCCCTGGCACTGATCCATCATTGCTTGATTGTTTAAGTCCCTTCCTGTATTTCCCCATACCTTCTTGCTAGATCCACATTTTTTGGATTATATTGACTTGGCTTGCTTACGGACTTTGCTGATACTCTCTTATCCCAGACCACGGATTGTTGTACGGTACTGTTTCTGCCTTTTTACCTATTACTGCTCAGTGGAATAAGTCATTGCTGTTGTACCATACCCTGGTTTTGTATCTGCTAACTTATCTGGTGTCTTTCTGCACTGTGCTCCAACCCCTACACACCTGACACCCTCACTCACTCTTTCTTACACTCTCTCATGTACTCTCTCTCACACACTCATTCATGCTCTCTTGCACTTTCTTCTTGTTCTTCTGTGATATTCTGAACAAAGGAGGAGCCTCCATGCACACTCTGCCCCTTGATTGTAGAAACAGGGGAGAGGCTGTACCTACAGGCAATGTGGGCTTAGGCAGCCAGCTATGTAGCATGGCTGATCAATCTTTACCATGTTATTCGGTTCTTATCTACATGGGCTGTGCGTGCAATTTACATAAATGCACAACCACATCTATGGGATAATTTCTAAGGTTGTCAGCTAAATGTATCTATAGTAAAAATAGATATGCCTGAACCATCAGCACTCAAATCTTTTAACTAAGTTAATGCTGGCCAGATATTTTGCTGTTGACACCTATATTAGAATGTTTACTCTTTCAGCAAGCTCCAGTGGGATATCTCCATGTTTAGGCATTTTAATGTATGTGCTAGTTGTATGCAATTTCATGTAATGGTTCATTATCATAACTTTCTCTAAAGCACCCAATACCAAATAGGAAATAATGAAACATTCGTCAGTGATGATCATGTTACCATACAAAATGGCTAACATTGAGGTTAAAGAAAGAATGGACATTGATGGGAAGTAAAGGCTAACCATAATGAGAAGAGAGGGTAATAGAATGGGGAGGTGAAAGGGCAGGAGGTCCTGCTCTTGATGGAAAGAATCCAAAGCATAATTATATGGCATTGATGAGGACTATAAAGAGGATAGGTGTATATTATAACCCAGGGCAATGAATTAATGTCAAGCTGTAATCATATGACCAAGGAGAAGCATTCATTATAATGTAAACCAGCTTTCAAATGAAGTATAATTACATAGGTAATTTAGTCTAAAATATTGAAGCATGTGAAGCATGGTCTCGTGGAACAGAAGGATGTAGTAAACAGGAGATATGATGAAAATAATGGAAAAAGTTGGTAGTATTGGTAAAATATGTGTGAATGAAAAAGGACGGTTGGGTGACAGAAATCTTCTATGTTGCAAGAACATTTAAAATTGATATATTAGTTATATGTGCATGTGTGTTATTGTACATTCGGATAGCATATTGAAACAAAATGAAGCATGCAGCCTTCCCATTTCAAAGTATCATATTTTCCTATAGCCCATCTGAAGCATTTGTTGCCAACTGTGTAGAAACATCTCTGAAATGATAGAAGAAAAAAATATCTGATCCCAAAAAGCTTTGTACATTCACTGTTATTCTTGTTGCTATTGACTCTCTGGTGATTTGTTCCTCATCTGCTACACCTATATATCTTTTCCTTTTTTGTTTGTTTACTATTTTTTTTAGCTTTATCTTTTTGTGATTCTTAAAGATGTTGTTATAGACTAGAGTCACATAATGCTTTAATTATCATAACAATACTTTAACTTTCCTAAAAGCTACATTGTTAAATCAGAAGTAGGATTTCCAGAGAAACTGAAAAACTACACTTTACTTTGGGCAAATAATGCAAATGAAGAATTTCTTTGTGTTTTAATAAGGCAGAATTTATTCCACCAACTAGGAATGCCTTATATGCCTTATGTTTTATTCATTCAGTTGATATTTTTGTTATTTTGTATAGAGATTACTAAAGAAAATGGTGCCCATATCAGCCAAAAGTTTTTATATACATAATTATGATAATACTTATCAGCAAGGCTGGACTGGCGATAAAGGAGCAGCCCATCTTATTGATACATATAATTTATCCCTTTAAAACTACAAAAGCAATATATGATAATCTCAAAATAAAAGAAGATTAAAATTAACAAAGCAAGTATAAATGAAAGAGCAAATCGGATATGCAAATTGTAATTGTAACAATATGATTGTGTACATTTTGTAACACAAATCACAAAAATGCTGCAATACTTTACTGGATAAATAGTCACATGTATCTAATGTAGAGAATAATTTGTAGTTTTTTCAGTGTTTTCTTTTTTTGTGCGCACCATAGAGCCCACTCACTACTACTGCCAAGCTCTACCCATTTTAAAAAAAAACATTGTATGGCATTAACAACAATTTACTTAATAGTACTTATTGATTACGCCAGTTAAACTGGATGACTTATGTATGGATAATACATTATTTAAATTGTATAAAGAAAGTTCACTTAAATAGCTTTGAGGATATTCCCTCTTCACATATAGAATTATTGCCAAGCATCTTGATAACATATTTCTAATCAATCATGTGTACGCAAGGTTTCCTTCAGTCTTTGAATTGGATTTACTTTATTCAATCAGTTCTAGCAACCCAACCATTTTGGTTCTCTAAAGCCAGTCCTGTACCTTCTTGATCACACAATCCAACTGTTGTAACTGAAATTGTAACGTAACGTCATTAACCCTCCAAATTCGTAAGCTCAGACTTGAAGGTACTCAATCTTTGATCTCCCCGACTGGCCTGTTTACTCTATAGAAACTGTGCCAGCTCAGCACAGCCTCCGTAGGCTGCCCTTTTGAGCCTAGAGTGGCCTCAAAGGTAAATACATTACTGGCTAACAGATCAAATGCCTGACAAGTTCATGAGCACTTCAAATGATACCCTAATATTGAGCCCTCAAGGTGAATTTAAACATTTGAATTAATGTTATAGGGGTTACAAGTAGTTTAAAATGTAAATTGTAAAACAGTACATGCATGTCGGCATAGCAATTTTGAAAGCACACAAAAGTGTGCACATTAAATCAATACAACATAAAAATTCTAGTCTTGAAATATAAATTAGATATCAGATTTTTTTAACCACTGCTAAAGTAATTAAGCACATCTCAATTAACTTGATTTATGAGCTGTTTTCACACAGCAGGAGACTTGGGATAATGCCAACAGCTTCTAAAGTCTCTATCATCGCTCTAAAGAAGGCCACTAGAGAGGAGGGGAATGTCACATATTGATTCTTTATTCTCAGAAAGAAAACAGACTAAAACATTTACACATGGAGAACAATCGCAAAACTCGTAGAAAATTGTACAACAAATATAGTTAATCCTTTATGAACCCAAAATGTACCCATGCAAAAATAACAAATGATGGACATATACTTGCTGGCTGTCTCTGTGATTTAGCCTCTAAACATACCTTTATATTATTTCTACATATCAGTTATTTTGAATGTTCCTAAATAAGGATTTCACTAGTTTGAAAGAACAAATTACTGACCAAAAAAATGTCATTTTCATTACTTTAACCCCTTAATGACAAAATTCATCGTTTTCAATGGGTTTAGGGACCGCCCATTGCCTTTAAGGGGTTAATGTTTCTTGTTTGATTTTTCAGAGACTTTAAGGTTATTAAACCCTTATTTTAAAGGGATACTCCAGCGATCCTATGCACTTTTTTGCCTAAAATGGATGTGTGGCTCTTGAAATATTCATGGTGACTCATTTGCAGATGCGGTTGGGGAATTCTGCCCGTTTCCTCACCCTCCAACACATTTCCTTTCATGTGAAATACTTACCGCCAGTCAGCTCTACCACTTGCTCAGCGAATACAGGGCTGCAGATTTTAACTTACATACGTGTTTTATTTTTGTGTGTTTATTTCTCTTTGTAGTTACAGCAGAATTTGCTGTAAAACAAAGTCCCTTTTCAGTTAATGATCTGATGCCTGGACGAAGCCTTGGAGAGGTAAATTCAATGGAGGCTGAGGTTACCCAAAACGAGAGCTCTTGATAATGTTTTTGGCTGTCAGGGTCACCATCACCAGTTGCAAGGTTGATAACCATTGTTATGTGATGACTTTGTTATATAAGTTGTGGCCGACACATTACCAATAATCCTTGCATTGTGTCATTATTGTGTAGGGCAGAGGCTGAAAGTAGGATGTGTAAGGGCCAAACAGTCAAGTATTTTAATATGGATTTTTTATGCATTTTTGTATGTCACTGACACCCGTACTATAGAAAAATTGTTTAATATGTATTCTTTCAACAACAACAAAAAAAAGAAAAAAGAAATCACTTGAAATGGAAGGTGCAGTCCTAGTTAGAAAGTTGCCCTCTCCTTTAATAACCTGACATCTCTTGCCACTGATTGGCTGTTTGAAGCTGTCAATCAGTGACAGGAAGGTGCTTCCATTGACATCAATTGGAGCATTTTCCAAATGTGCACTCTATGGTCTGCACTGGAGCTGAGTACATCACATGCCAGGAAAGGTGGTTGGCCGAACACATCTCCTGCAGGGTATTTGTCGGGAGGGGGGGCGGGGAAAAGGAAACAAATGAATTAGGGAAGATTCTACAGTATTCCTAATGCATTTGCCAACTGACCACATGGAAATCTTAAGGGACAACATAGCTATTATATGCATTAAAGTGCATATGATGGCTGGAGTTTCCTTTTAATGGAAACCATGTTAATGTGCAAGATGGGATGGAATAGTAAACTTTGTTCTTCAGGGATGAAATGTTCAAATGTTTTGATGTACAGTTTATCAACAGTACACACAAAAGATACTATTCATTTATTAACATTTATCCATAATTGATATTGATAATTTTGTATTTTTAATATTGATTTTTGTTTTGATTTTTTTCTCATAAAATAAAACATATAAAAAAAATATGATTTCCCCTTTTTTTATTTTGATCATACCCATTTTTATCTTAGTCTTTTTATCTTAGTCTTTTTTATCTTAGTCTTTCCTAGACCTCAAAGTGCCTTGAACATGAGTATTGTAGATAATCTTCCAGAAGTGGTCTATTTGAAGCATTTACCTTTTTGTTAAACTGACCTGAAATGAAACTCAATTTAAGATTAAAGACAGGTTAAACCATAACCTGACCATGCACTATAAATGTATACACTTTTCACAGTCCTGAACATCAAAGGCAGAAAATCTAGAGAAGATACTCAGAAATGTATGTAACTAATCATTTAATCATTCTGAATAGTCTTTCAACATGAAACTCTACCTGTCACCTATATACTCTTTGAACTCATATCCTGTGATACTTGCAACTGATTTTCTTCTTCACTCTAACTTTAAAATTTGCTGTTCTGTTTAAATGTCCCCTTTTACATATGACATCTATACTGGCAGCTTTTATTTTCAGTGTCCCTTTTCAGTGTCTTTATTGAAATTTGGACGCAGAAAGACAAAAAAATTAAAACAGAAGTTATAGTTGATCAAACACAGCCTTAGTAGGGAAGAGTGTAGTTAAAATGTAACTGTGTAACCAATCGGGGCAAAAAGTGAAATTTCCTTTCCCACAGAAACACCGTGTGACTCATGGCTACCATGAACCCTGGAGAAGTAAGAAATATTTGTGCAATGGTGCGTCCCATATTCTTTCATTTGGATTACTTGGTTATGATCTTGGCCTGAATCTTGGACTTTCAATTCTAGTTTTCCCCCTTGCTGCTTGACCTCAGTTGCTGAGCTCCAGGCCGACTTGACCTTGCTCTAAGTTGTCTCCAAACTATGTGTACTCTGCGGCTGGTATCCTGTATCCTGCATCATGCTCTTGCTCACTGGTACTGACTCTTCTATCTAGGTCACTATCAGTGGGTAGGTAGACACTTCCACATACAGTTCCTCTTCCTGAGCTACGGAGCAGGTAATGTCCTGAAAGGGGCCTTTCATTCAAAAGAAATATGATGGGAAGATAGAATGGAATAAGGGGGTATGGGAGGTTTTGTTACCTATGCATAGGGTTGTTTAAACTATATTTAACCCCATCCTTTTTCTATAGGGGAATGTGGAGTGAGAAGGGTAGATGGGAGGAGGTATGGGTAGATGGAAGGAGGTATGTGTAGGCTACATTCTTCCCCCAAGGAAAACTAAGACCCCCTTTCTCTTGGTTAACATTTTTTGTAATGGAGCCAGTTTGCAAGTTTACATTGGAGGGAGTCTGTATATCATCCGGAGATTACCTGCGTATATTATAAATGGAAATGTTTTAACAGCTTTTATTTTTGCCACTTCACTGCTCATGTACAATGGCCTTTTCAAAAAGAAGAATTAATAGCATTTTCAGAAGATGGGGAGTTTTCAGGAACATTATGTTTCAGCGCTTTGACTGCACTGTATATTATGAAGGATCAACCCAAGTGAGCTTTTTATGCAAGAAGACCTTGCCTGGCCATGTATAATGTTTTGTCAAATTACCAAGATTTGCTTCAGCATTTAATACACAGAATTATGTATTAAATTGATAGCATTAGCTGGTCTTTCATAATGAATAGCGTGTAAAAGAGAGAAACCACAACTGCCCTTCAAACTTCCCTGACAACTCTCCCATATAGTTTTGGTTCTAGACAAAACCTACTGTGATTTTCATTTAAAATCAAAATTTAACAATAATGTGAATATGTGCTAGAAATGTACTTGACAGTTTTACAAAATGTACATTTTTTGGACAGACAATATTATCAGTAATACAAAATTATAATTTCAGTTGCCTTTTTTGAATCTTACTAATTGGTAATAAATAGATATGTTTCATATAATTTTCAGATCTGAACTAGAGTATCTTGACTATGTTGCTAAAGTGTGATTTTCATATTTCTGTCCTAGTTTTATCTTTGTCAAAAACTAATCTGTACAGGCATACCACACATTCACGTACACAATGGGGTCCAGGGCACATATGTAAAATGAAAATGTACTTAAAGTGAAGCATTACCTTTTTTGACTTATCAATGCATGTACTGCGCTGCAATCGTCAGGTAATTTCCAGCACAAAACACTTAAAAGACACTCAAAAGACACAAAAGACAGTTGAAAGATGAACAGGCATGCTGGCGTCATGCTGTTATGTGTCCTTTCTCGGGAAGCAAACATAAGGTTCAACTACGACCTTAATCACGAGTGTCCTTAAAGTGAATGTCCTTAAATCGGGCTATGCCTGTATGCCGTTTGCAGGAAAACAAAACATATAAGCTTTTGTATGTCTAAAATTGCTTAAGCTTTATAATGTCCAAAGATACACTGTGCTAAGTCAGACATGAGCAATTGTGTATAACTAGTGTTTTAAATCGCTTGTATCTGTTGGCAAGGTAAAACATAATTGTCATTGATGTTTACCATGCAGTTATTATCTGACAACAGTCCCATAAATGTCAAGGACATTTTAAAAAAAACAGTTGAATTCTCGATCTAATGCAACATCGGATGAAATGAAATTGCTCATTACAAAACGTATCTGTTATTTAAAAGTGTAGTTGACTACAGTGAAAAAATGTAATATATATTAAAGTAATAAAACTGAACATGGAAAGAGCTATTGGACCATTTAATATTCATACCATGTATTGCCCTCATGTTAAAAATGTCAAGTTAAAATGATGCGAAGATTTCATAACCTTGAAGAAACATCTGGATGATTAAATATAACCACGGTTATATAATATATATATATATATATATATACCCAATAAAATAATGAGAATCATTTCTGTATGTCCAGAACAGCAGTTCTTCAGAGTCCATGTGACCTAAACAGAGGACATCAAACAAAAATGGTCAAATCATCATTGACATTCTGTTAAAATAAACTGTAAACAAAATTATCTTGAGTGCTCTACTTGAACCCTTTAATTACCAGAGCCATTGCTTTACAAGACATCTACACACGTAGGGTGGTCAGAGACTACCCATTACTGGTATAGTCTGGGACTATATGGGTTAAAAAGGGTGCTCAACTGGACCCCTGATGGACCCTTGATGATTGCCCTTCTGTTATCTCGCTCTATGCACGATGAGGCAGGCGTTAATTAAATGGGCATGGACCCCCATCTTGTTTCTGGTAGAATGGGGTTAAAAGCTAAACGAAAACTCTTGCGGCATCTAAGGAGTACGAGATCCATCTTAGTACCTTTTGGGTACCAGGAGGGTGGACAGTAAAAATCACCTGCATGGGGTCCATAGACTTGAATGGGGATAAAATGCACTTTTTCCTCACTGGCACCCATTAAGTACCAAGGGAGTGGTTCATAGTTCATAGTTTGCTTTCTTAGCAACAATATTATTTTGTACAAATAACGCTCTGCTTGTGTTTTTTTGACGGTCACAAACATTTTAAACAAGAATTGTAAGGATATAACCTTATTGATGCAAGTTCATATAATTTACAATTCACTACACCAAATAATGTTTAACACATTTTATTCCCATAGGAAGTAAGGCGTTATTTTTTAACTATTAACTTAATTACTGACAAGGAAATATTTTAGATTTAAAATTGTAAAAACTGATGTGCACACTTAATTTCACACCAAACCACGGTGCTTTGCCACGATACCAATAATTATATGCTAACTGAGGCCAATTAGGAGGGCAAGAGTAATATTCTTGCATTCTGGATCTTACTGGAGCATCCATCAGGACCTCCCCTTGTTTTCTGGTAAACATAATCAAAATAAAAGTTACATGATTATGTTTACCATAAAGTATTCCACAAATATGGACTCTGGTATAAACTCAAAACAAATGATGCTGACACTAAGGAGAAATAATCAATACGATCTCACAGAGGCAGAACCATATAATGCAAGCACTTCCCAAATTAAACCTCTTTAACACCCAGAGCAATCTCCTTTGTAGCAGCACTCAAAACCCTCATCTTTTTCCATAGTGTATTGGGACTGCCAGATGCCAGACTGCCTCTCCCAGTTCCCATGTGTTTATGAATACACAATGTATAGACTTTAATGTCATAAGCTGACACACACTCACGATAACACCATATGTTAACACTGATCCATTTACACACCTGTCAACACCAAATACTAACCCAAGGTACAATAGTAAACACCAATCACGTGTTCAATTTCAAAATAATGTATAGAAAATACTTCCCAACTGCCGCACTGCAGCACCCGATATACACTCCTCTCAGTGTTTACAAACAGATACAGCACAGATAGGGGCGCATGCTGAAATTTCGGATTACCTTTTAAACCTTATCATTTTCTCCTGAGGAAGTCCATCCAGGGCGAAACGCGTTAAGAGAGGATTTCAAAGACGGAGATATACTACATACACTGCCGAATAGGAGCTGATCAGGACTACCTTTTTTTCCTGCCTGCGGTCTACAGACTTCTTAGACTGAATGCTACAATGACATCTACCATCCTGTAAGTGCATGACCATCTGCCTATATTTACCACAGGAATATATTGCACTATTTGGTATTTTTTATCCACTTTATTCCCATACATAATATCCAACATACGTCAACATACACACAGACTCTAACACTACAGTGCAGCAGAAACACACACCTGTTCCCTGCTCCCTTACCTTTATAACTTACAGTGGGGCAAAAAAGTATTTAGTCAGCCACCAATTGTGCAAGTTCTCCAACTTAAAAAGATGAGAGAGGCCTGTAATTTCCACCATAAGTACACTTCAACTATGAGAGACAGAATGGGGGGAAAGAATACAGGAAATCACATTGTAGGATTTCTAATGAATTCATTGGTAAATTCCTCGGTAAAATAAGTATTTGGTCACCTACAAACAAGTAAGATATCTGGCTCTCACAGACCTGTAACATCTTCTTTAAGAGTCTCCTCTGTCCTCCACGCGTTACCTGTATTAATGGCACCTGTTTGAACTTGTTTTCAGTATAAAAGACACCTGTCCACAACCTCAAACAGTCACACTCCAAACCCCACTATGGCCAAGACCAAAGAGCTGTCGAAGGACACCAGAAACAAAATTGTAGACCTGTACCAGGCTGGGAAGACTGAATCTGCAATAGGCAAGCAGCTTGGTGTGAAGAAATCAACTGTGGGAGCAATTATTCGAAAATGGAAGACTTACAGGACCACTGATAATCTCCCTCGATCTGGGGCTCCACGCTGGATCTCACCCCGTGGTGTCAAAATGATCACAAGAACGGTGAGCAAAAATCCCAGAACCACACGGGGGGACCTAGTGAATGACCTGCAGAGAGCTGGGACCAAAGTAACAAAGGCTACCATCAGTAACACACCGCCAGGGACTCAAATCATGCAGTACCAGACATGTCCCCCAGCTTAAGCCAGGAATTCCCGGCAAGGGAGATTGTTAAAGCACATCGTGCAGACGTGCCGGCAGCGGAGATTTCTTATGCTCGCATTGTCGCTGCCGGTGAACGTCTGCACAATACACTTAGACAATCTCCCGTGCCGGCACTCCCCCCGTGGGAAGTGCTGGCAGGGGAGGCTGTCTGAGCGTATCAGAGAGTAGGATACAGGTCCCCTGCACCGCTGCGGGGGATCTGTATCCTAACCCCGCTGCCTGCCCGGCGCCCGGGACTGCATGACCCCGAATATGGGCCGCACCCCCACTTTAAAGACTTAAAGTGGGGGGAAAAAGTGCGGGCTATATTCGAGCCAATATATATATAACATCCAAAAATAGTTACCGGCACTCCAGGGACTTCTTTAAATAATCACTCAAAAAACTGCAGTTTTCTAATCAACGTTTCAGTCTGTTTATTAGACTTTCATCAGGACATATATATATATTCTAAAATATAGTGTCTATTTTGTTATCCAAAGACAGAAGGATCTTCATCAGGACTATTAGGGGAAAGGAGCAATAACATAAGACTACATTGTTACCACTTATATACCTTGCCTGTATTTAAAAAGAATATGTTGTTGTATTTTTTTAAATATATGTGTGGAATATTAATTTAACCTTTGAAAGACTGTTTCCTCGTTTGAGAGAGATCAGGTACATAGTAACACAAAAATATTACTGCAATATACAGTATGGTATGGACTTATATGCTACAAGTACTTAGAAGTCCACACAACAAAATTCATACCAACTCATTTGAGTAGAGGGTGTGCATTAGTCAAATAGCATGAGTAATGTGAATTTCCAGATCACCACAACCCAACTGGGGCAAAAATGTCAGCAGCATGTGTCAGGAAGGGAAAATGGCCAACCCCATACTCATATATGTACTTATCTTTAACTGAACACTTTGAATAACAAACACAGGTTAGCATAGGTTAATTGATTTTATCATCATTATATTCTTATTATTTTAAGTTAGTTATAATAATTAATGTTTTTTGTTATTTTTATTTCAGTCATAAAGGGAACATAATGCTCATCTGCGAGGATGGCTGCCCATGTTAAATATGGGGAGGTGAAATAAATGTTACAGATCTTTTCAATTGTGATACAGTAGGTTTTTCCACTTGGGTGCAGGCACATTACAAAGCTATATATAAATGTTAACAGGAATGTCTTTCAAGCATAATTAAACATATTTGAGACGTCACATTAACGTCTTATAGTTAAGTAAACATTATATGAGCATGTCCTTTAGATTGTACATATGTTCAGTTTTTTTACAACAAGAACAATAAAATGCTTACAACTGTCAATGGTTGCTGAGGCCATTTAAATTCTTACTTTTGCTACACTAAACAGGGATTTATGTGATTTTTTAAGCCCTGCGCAATTCTAGTAAGAAAATATAGAATGTACAGTAATCCACCCTTGTTTTTCTCTTTAAGGAAAAAGTGTTTCCATAACATTTCTCTAACACTGAAAAAGGGGAAAATGTAAATCAATATAATACAGAGCAAACATACAAAACTATTATATTTTCTAATGTGCAACCAGCAAGCCCGGGCTGGCCATCCAACAGTCAAATGCCTAATGAGAGACTGGCAGCAGATCGGATGTCACAGCGTGTGGCCATAGCATCAAAACTTATGTAATTTAGTAAGCACTGGCCTTAAAGTGCAAGTGCCGTTTCTTCATTCCCAGTCCAGCCCTGCTGTTAGTTAAGGATAACCAAATAGATTCTTTAACCAGGGAATCTTATGAAACATGCATCATATAGGAAGGTAATGATATACATAACTGTACCGGGTTGGACCCCCTTTTGCCTTCAGAACTGCCCTCATTCTTTTGGCATACTTTCTACAAGGTTCTGGAAACAATCCTAAGATATTTTCGTCCATATGGACATGATGGCATCACACAGTTGCGCAGATTTGTCAGCTGCACATCCATGATGTAAATCTCCCGTTCCACCACATCCCAAAGGTGCTCTATTGGATTGAGATCTGGTGACTGTGGTGGCCATTGGTGTACAGTGAACTCATTGTCATGTTCAAAAAATAGTTTGAGATGATGTGAGCTTTGTGACATGGTGCATTATCCTGCTAGAAGTAGCCATCAAAAGATGGGTACACTGTAGTCATTTAAACGATGCTCAATTGGTACTTAGGAGCCCAAAGTGTGCCAAGAAAATGTCCCCCACACCTTTACACCATCACCACTAGCCTGAACTGTTGATTCAAGGCAGAATGGATCCATGTTTTCATGTTGTTTACACAGGGCCGGCCCTACAATAGGGCAGACTGGGGCAATTGCCCCAGGCGGCACTTTAGAAGGGGCGGCACTCTGCCGCCCCGAGCGTTTTTTTGAAGCGGAAGAGAGAGAGAGAGAGAGAGGGGCGCCGGGTGGTTTTCGCTTACCCGCTCGGCGCCCCTCTCTCTCTACTCTGCGGTGAGTCTCCCTCTTCGGTCTTGGTGCCGGCTTGTAATGCTGAGCGCCGGAAGTGGCGTCAATTTCCGGCGCTCAGAATTACAAGCCGGCACAGTGGCAGAGCAGGGAGGACTCGCCGCAGGACTCTTAAAGGTAAGTACGGGGGGGGGGGCGTCGCCGAAGTTTAAAATGCCGCCCCCCCCCGCCGACGGTCGGCGGGGGGCGGCATTTTAAACTTCGCCCCAGGCGGCGTTACGCCTTCGGCCGGCCCTGTGTTTACACCAAAGTCTGACCCTGCCATCTGAATATTGCAGCTGGAATCGAGACTCATCAGACCAGGCTTCCAGTCTTCCATTGTCCAATTTTTGTGAGCCTGTGCAATTTTTAAACTTGGTTTCCTGTTCTTTGGTGACATAAGTGGCACTCAGTGTGGTCCTCTGCTGCTGTAGCCTATCTGCTTCAAAGTTTAACGGGTTGTGCGTTCATAGATGACATTCTGCATACCTTGGATGCAAGAGTTACTGTTGCCTTTCTGTCATCTCAAACCAGTCTGCTCATTCTCCTCTGAACTCTGACATCAACAAGGCATTTTTGTACACACAACTGGAGCTCACTGGATATTTTCTCTTTTTTGAACCATTCTTTGTAAACCCTAGAGATGGTTGTGCATGAAAACCCCAGTAGATCAGCAGTTTCTGAAATACTCAGACCAGCCTGTGTGGCACCAACAACACGCCACGTTCAAAGTCGCTTCTGAACTTCGGCAAGTTGTCTTGACCAGGTCTACATGCCTAAATGCATTTAGTTGCTGCAGTGTGATTGGCCTTTTAGCTATTTTTGTTAGCAAGCAATAAAATGGTCACTGAGTGTAAATGCTACCCTACAGCACATACCCTAAAGTCTTATTATGAGCACGGACACTTGATTCAGCTCCATGATTAGGACTTGCCAAATGGGAGTACATTGACCAACATCTACACACACAGTTAGGATAACTAATTCTTTGCTTTTGAATCGGAATTAGCTGATTGATAATTTGTAGTCTATCATGTCAATGTACACTGATCCTCTTTCCAGTTTTACCTAAATATTGTCATCCCAGTAGCAACCAATAATACATTCATTTATTAAAATGTTATTGCTTCTCTTTTTCTTTGACTCCAAATATTAAGAGGGACTAAAAGTAATTTAAAATTCATATATAATGCTAGTGGCCTTTAGGAAGACCTAATCTATATTTAGACAGGGAATTATCAAGATAGACACGTTTTCTATGTGTCCAAAATATTTGTGGCAATATTTTTTTATAAACAAGATTGGGTTATCATTTTGATAAGACATGCATTGGTACTTTGTATAAGTAAATCTTTTTTATATATAGAATGATAAGGAATAAATTTTCTTTGGCATATTTTTAACATATTCCAATGATATAATTCACAATTGTATCAATTTGTTTATAGGGATACCACACAGTTGACGATTTAACCCATAAAAATATATGCTACAATGTCCTCTATACAAATATTAGTTGAAACATTGAAATGTTTAGTTAGAAATGATTAGCTATTTCTTTACTTTCAAAACATTTTCATTCCGTGTCCCTTGTGTGCAAAACATTCAATAATAACTAGCATGTATCTAATGTACTTTCCTTGATTGGCTGTTCGTTGTATATCTTTTTTCCAAAATGTAATAACAAACAACATTTCTTGTGCAAAACCAAGAAATGTGAGGGATAGGAGATGAAAAAATGACCACTTTGGCAGCTAGAGAAAAATCTACATTTTTTAATGCTTTATATATATTTAGTGACTTTTTCAATTTTAAAATGTAGTAGAAGATTCAGATAACACATATTTTGTAATTTTCCTTAACATGACAAAATATTTTAAAAAAAATGCTGAGATGGAGGAATCTTAGAGTAGTTGCAAAGGTTTGCAGATTTTATAAAGTGTAAACAGGGGAATAAATGCAGAAAATCAGAACAAAATGTTCTAGTTGTTTATTACTCATTAGAAAAAAATATATTTGAATATGTAGTATAATTTAAATAGTAAAGCACAAATGACTATGAGAAGGGCAACGTGGAAAAACAAAAGTATGCTTAAATTTGAAAATAGGTGTCAATAATATTATATAAGCTAGGGGAACTAACCTTTCTTCACCTTGGACCTACATTATGTCAAAATTCCCACCTGTGCCACCAATGTCAGTCCTTGTTTTTTTTCTACGCTGCCTGATGGCTTTTTATATGGTTAGAGTTCAGTTACTGAGAGATTAACTCTGGCCAGTGTTTTTTCTTTTACTATTCAAGATGTCCTGCATGAATAAGCTTGGAGACGTGGGTCCAGTGGGAAGCTCATGGCATCTCTAGACTATGACTTATTGAAGTTGTGTCCAGGGGACCAGGAACCAGACGGACACAAAACATATAGTGCAAAACACCTTTTATTGCTAAAAACAAGCAAACAAAGCCAAATCATAATTCCAAAGTCAAGCCTGGACAGGAATCAAAGCAGGTATAGTCAGACGAGCTAGAGTCAGTAGTACGGAGATCAGTGAAGTCAGGGTACGAACGCCAGGAATCAGGAGCCAAGAGGGTAGTCAGATGAAGCCAGGTCATCCACAGGAGCTCAGCAATAACAGAATGCACTTGGTAGCAGGAGGCAAAACACAAGGCAAAGAACTCATGCAGGCAACAGACTTATATAGGTCAGAGCCAGGTGGAGCTTCAAAGATCTGCCCACAGTCTACAGTGAAAAGGCAGAGAGCTCACAACACTAGAGAAATCTGCTGTGAAACTATAACAAGTTGGTGTTGTGGAACTACCCAAAAATGTGTTTTGGGCTGCTTTATTACTGGGTCGCGTGGCTGGACCTGTCCTTGAAGCTGACTAATGCCAGTCCACCTGTGAGTGGAACAACTAACATGAATATCCCCATTGTTGCTATAGTGATTGCGCTACTTTTTTTCCCACCAAAACTGCCCTGTGTGCATAATTCCCAATGGGTTTAGTAATTGAGGTTTCTCTGGAACTGACAAGAATATCACTTATTACATTCCTAGTTTTACTTAAGCCTTAACACTTAGTCATTACTTTTTAATTGCTTAATTCACTGCTTGACTATTAGCTATTCATTCAGCTGCTTGTAAACTCCCAAAGAGATTGTTCTAGTTCCTTCTTGACAGCTATGCCTTCGTTATGGGTTACAAAATCTTCCAACTCTAGAGGCGAAAAAAACGTCCAAGGGTGCCAGCGTTTGAAGAAAATGTTTTCAAATATACATGATTTTTGCAGCTATTCCCCTCTGAAAATTATCTATGTTACATAACCTTGAGTATAACTAAATTCTAAATGATAATGTAAATACAACATCTGTTTCTTTGTTGTACGCTTTGATAATAATAGGTATGCATGCATTCTAGATCATCGAAAATTGCTCATGGGATCTAATAAAAAGATGCTGGTACCTGATGTCTTTTTCATTTAGGTAGACTGTACTGGATTTAGTTATCTGCATGTTTCTGTCCATTCTGTGGTTGATACTGACAGGGTTTTCTGAAAAACAAGATACAGCCTTTCATTAGTCTTGACTATTTTCAGCTATGGTGAATTTGAAATCAATAATTTGGCTGACATTGGAACATATTTAGAAGGCATAAAATGATGTGCTTCTGCTACGTTGTGTGTATGTATGTATGTTAATCAGAGTTGAAAATATGTAATGATAAAATATATTTCAGCAGCAATGTAGCAGAGTGGGAATCACAATATAGCGGTATTGATACAACACAATTACTACCAAAGTGGACCTGTCATCCATAAAGGTTTACAACAAGGTCCACTTTAGGTATTACATTTTATAAATAAATGAATGCCAGTGATGGAATGCATATTATTCTGTGACACATTAGCTAACACTTTTTGCTATACATTTGTTAGGAAAACAGCTACCAAAAGATATTTATTTAAGCAATTTGTTTTAGATGGCAGGAAAGCATTAAATAGTCAAATATTATTATGTGCGTCTTTGTCTGTGATCCATATTCAGAATGACATCATTATTTTTTTCAGTCTATAACCATACCTTAGTAAAGATACATTTTTGTATGACCAATACAGAGATAGAGGAATCTATTCACTATAAAGTTGAGTTGACAGTTGAGTAAAGGGTTAACTCAACTAAATTGCTTGCAGGTTGATGCACATGCATGTGACTTATGCAGTTGCAGTTGATTTTTTTTAGTTAAGATATTTGCATAGCCTAATTTCCATTGCAACAAAAATACCAAAATAAATATTATACAGGAATATAAATATTTAAATATATGTATCCATATATTTATATCCCTGGATAATATTTATTTTGGTATTTTTGTACTTTCTTTTTTTATTTTTTGTCTTCATATATATTTTTAATATATATTTTTTTCTTTCTTTTGTCTTCTTCCAGAATAAAATATATTTTTATACTTATATATTGCCTTACCGCTGTCTTTTTTAAGTTAATTTTTTGTCATTATAGGTATTCCTAATAAAGTGGAACTCCATAACTCTTCAGGATAAGCTGCTTTGTTTAAAATGTTTATTACTGAATATAATTCATCACCTTCCCTTAAACCCTTTCCTACCTACTTTCATGCAGTATATGCATATTATTTGTTGAATAAGGCATGCAACTCACACATTCATTAACCTGCAAGTTGCCTGCATGCCCCACCACGGTGGGGGTTGTTTAAAGATGCCCCAAAGGGCACAACCTTTACTGTACAAATACAACTGTATTGCAGGGATATAATGTGTGCAAGTTTTAGACAGGAACATGTAAATTCACACTGAACTTGCATGCCCTTCCTTGTAACTACCGAAATGTATTTGCTATTCCTTTGCAATAGTAACTTATGTACCTGTATTAAAATTGTAAAATGAATCTTTAAATTAAAGATTACTGCAATAAACGTTTACTTTATTCAAATCATATATAGACAAATCTACCAGCAGTCAATGTGAGTTAGCATGAGATTTATATTAACTGAGCTAAAACCTGAAATTCAAAAAATCATTTTTTATCAACCCAGAGACTGGCAATGAAACATAAGTTCATATGTCAACATCAGAATCTCCATATTGATAGCAAAATATTTTCAACAAAGGATAAAATAGGTCACAAAATAACTCAAATATTTTTCAAATAACATGATGAATGAGCTAAAAAGGAGAGCGTGAGCAAAGGGAATCAGAGAGGTTTGTGTGTGTGTTTTTTTTATTTATCTCTTTCACGGTAAAGAAAATTGAGAAGTATACCTTTTGACCATGATAAATGGAAGGAAATAATGGAAACTGTAGGGCTGTCATTAAGGTAACTTATGGCGTTTTATTAACATATAACATTCTGCTGCAGTCTAAATTAGAAATGATAGGTATAAATTGAGCAAAAATGATACTGAACCTTATGTCACATAGTGAACCAAAAAGGAAGCATTATTGTGGCTTAGAAAACAGAGAACACACCAGCATTATTGCTTTCATTCCGGTGAAAATTATCCTTAAAACATGTTTTTGCTATAACTACTATGTTTTTTTTAACATTTAATGATCCATGTTACTTACCTTATCTAAGAAGCTGATTTACTGTATTTATGTGATCTTCCAGTAGTTCATTTTACTCCATCAACATTAGTACCATGTATGGAATGTAGGACAAAACCAATGTTCATCATAGTCACCCAGATCTGAGCATACTAATGAGATTTTACATTTAAACATAAAAGCCCCCTTAAGCCTATGATGGATTAATGTGTTATTCCCCTTAGTACAAGCATTAAGAGGAGAAGTCTGGCAACATTCAGGTTGCCCAGAGCTCATTGGTAGACAACAATGCCCAATGTTTATGATCCACTCTAGTCTAAAACACACTAACAGAAAATGGATACAATTACATAAGGAGAATACAAAGATTCATTCAATGATTACTTTCCTCCTAAAAGCCCTGTTACTCTACACACCCTGGTGGAAATATAGAGAATTGCAGCTAGCACACAATTACTCTAAACTCAGTGGCCCCAAATCCTTAAATCAGGAATTGGGAACCTCATTTTCTGTAACAGAGCAAAATAAAGCAGTCAGGCCTAGAATATGTATGTAATAAACATAGACTCGCAAAAACTAGGAAGTTCAAAATAGAAAAAGGGAACAAACAAGACTAAGAAGCATGATTACACAAAACAGATTTTAATCCATAATGTTTTGGGTCAAACTTTTACTATTTTAGAATTTAGTACCCAGAATAAGAGTTTATCTTTTGCCCCACCCCAGCACCAGAATAGTAAAAGTATGAAGTTGGTTTATATAGATGTTGATCTTTTTTCAGAGTGTGGAGGATCAGCTCCAATGGAGTAGATGAACTCTCAGACTGACATAACACTGTCTACACAGGACCTTGCTCCTATATACAGTTGTGTGAAAAAGAAAGTACACCTCTTTGAATTCCATGGTTTTTAGATGTGGGGATATAATAACAATCATCTAGTCTAAAAGTTAGGTACATACAATCTCAGATGAACAACAATGCATGACATATTACAGTGTCATATTACAATTTTCAAAAGTAAGCCAGAATGAAGAGCCGTGTGTGAACAACTGCGTACACCCCTCCTGCTTCCATAGGAATTAAGCTGCTAAGACGCTAAGTAGCAGACAGGTGCTGCTAATCAAATGCCCTTTATGAATCATCAGTAATCATCAACCAATGGCAGACAAGCCCCCTGCTGACGACCAATAGAGTTGCTCATACGGACATTTAAACTCCTGGCGCCAGAGCTGCGTTAACCCCGTATTGACCCCTTAACCAGAAAAACGAAGAAAAAACGAACACAAAGAATGTCCACGAATATTCACCCGAAGAGAAGACAGGAACAGGCGAATATTCGCGGAATACAAAGACAAGCACAAACGCGAACACGAAGAGCCCCCTGGTGCCCAAGTCTAATGTATATCCAATGCGCTCAACTGCATTGCTATCATGATCATAAAAAAATCTTTTGTTTCAAGTATTATAAAAATGATACCAGATGCAGGCTGCAGCATCTGATTGATTGATTCAAATAAATAAATAAAATAAATCTGCAAATCCAACTTGATCTAATCTCCAAGCATGCAAAACAGCTTGATGATCTAATCAAATAGTTTGAAAGCAACATGGACTATGTTCATCTTGTTTACAAGCAAGCTGTTGAAGTTAATAATGGTTCTCAAACACTGGAAGGAGAGCAACAAAGTAAGTACACCACAATTTACTCCGAATACTTGAAAACGTTCACTGACATATCCAATAAACCGACAACCCTGCTTTTAATAAAAAGCATTGAGAGGTTTTCACTCCACAGAGGTATATGTTTTAAACTTGGATGGCCTCAATCTTATTTCACACCTGGGTTCACATCGTTGTCAAGGTCTTTTTTCCCCAAATATTCATTGGTACAGAATTCTTATATAATCAATGAAGACAGAATCAGAACATTATGTTTTTCTGTAGCCAAAGAATAGAAACTTTTTATTGATTTTTTATGAATTTGAACATGCAGGTTTTAGGCGGAACACAGCAAGTCATTCATTCCTTTCTGTTTTATTGCATGTTTTCTAAGGTGATGACAAAAATAAAAGTGAATTATACATAACACTGAGAAATGTTGTGTTCTTTTTAATAAACACAATTTTTACATTCTAAACTGCGCATTACAATGCATCAAGAAGGGACGTAAGTGTCCTCAAACTTGATTGTCTTTAAGTATGTCGACACTTACACATTGTAAATTATTATAATTTTCTTGGTATAATGTTTTTGTAATTATTTTTACAAAAATCTATTGTGCATTTTGCTTCATTGAATTTTCCTAACGTGAGTACTGTGTTTCAAAGGACATTTTTATGAAAAAAGAATATATTTATTATCACTGCGGTTCTTTTCAAACCAATGCCATGTTGTGTGTCACATACAATGGGTATTAGTACAAATACATCAGTTATACAGAAGCTTCTTGTTTCTGTTCCACTATCCTAACAATAATACAAACAGCTGACAAGATTGTTGAAATACCATTGACACTAAGATAATTCAATTAAAAAATAATAATAATATAAACGTATGCTGTATGAATATATTTAATTAGCAAGCTTTCAGCACTAGCGTGACCCGATGTCCCCCTAACAAACACAATTGTTGAACTTAAGATCTTTTTTTTTTAAACTTACCTTACTTTATAATTTGTATGTATGTAATGTGCTCTCCCCCCTCAAGAGCCAGGCTCGGACTCTAGTCTAAACAGTTTTGTCCCTCCTTAATTTTTAACCAAACTAGAAGACCAAAAACCAGAAAAATTGGTAGAAGGTGGCAGTGATCCACCGTAACCCATTGTAGTATTACCATGCAACCTTCTTAGATGGTGTAAATTATTATTTTTGTATGACTATATTTATTAATTCCAGAAGTATAAGAAAAAGAGCATTTTGGGTAAAGTAATGTAAGTCTGTAAAAATTCCAGTTAGTTGAATTGATTAATTTGAGTAATGTGACTCAATTTACATGCCCCAACTTAAATGGAAGTAGGTATATACTATACATACATCTTCAAGCAATTGGGGCCATTTTACAATCCGGCACTTTTTTCAAAATTTATTTTTTCACTACAATTACTGACATTATTTTGAGTGGTTGACACCTTTCATTAGTTGAAGATGAGGAATTAAGGGTGTTGCAGATTACCACTAGATAGCACCAACGTTGAGTAATTTATTTTTGTTGTATCAGTGATTTTCATCTACACTCATGGCACACAAAGGATGTACCTTGTAACCACCTACCTGAATTAAGATTTAGGGGGTAGGTAGGGCTTTTATGTTGTTTTAATGTCATATTTCTTTACTTTACCACCATCCTACAGTATCCTTCTAGGCATGGAATGGGGCAAAGGGAACTGATGTGTCCCAAACCTCTCCCTATTTCTTTTTCAACTTATTATAAACAGGATGGGGGAAGACGGCATAGGAAAGCGTTATTAACTGGCTCTCTCTTGGTTAAGTATAGTTAGAGATGAGTTTGGTGTAAGTTGGCAGTAGTGAATATAATATTTGAACATTTTGTTCATGTGTAATGAGTTTGCTACTGCAAGCACACAACTGCCAACTCACATTTATTGCACCTTTATTGAATGAAGATAAAATGTTTTAACGTTTAAGTAAGCATTTATACATTAACACACTCACACACACTCGACTTCCATTAAAATAGTTCATATTAAAGACTAATCTGTAAAGACTAATCTTATTGGGGTATCTAATAGTATTAGTATTATATTAGCTGTTTAAGCCAGGTTTAAAGAACATGTCAATGTGAAACATTGAATCATATGAATCATATCCAAAATGATGACATCTTGTCATTTAAATCGATCAACAGTACATTCATAGATGCATATTATTTTTAGATCAAATAAATATTTTCAATCTACATTATCACACTGCATATAAAATTGGTAAACAAAATATTAATTCCTGTAGGGTATTTGTTAAAGATATAAATCCGATGTATAAGATATGTGAAATTAAAGAAAATCAAGCGCACTGCTAATGAAATAAAGAAAATAAACTATTCACTGTTATGGAGAAAACAAATCTGGCAATCAATTATCTCATAAAACATATTTTAGATTATCTAATTAGGCTTTAATCTTTAAGCTCTACCTTATTTCTGATATATTAATCATGCATTGCAGCTTTGAATTTCTTAAATGCTGGTTTAACTAAAAATCTGCTCCAATCCGCAAGGAATTAAAGTCTTTATTGCATGAAATCAGTTTAATTCTCTTATGGACAACTATAATTGTTTTTTTTTCTTTTTTGTAATTTACATGACATTAATTTGCTTAGAGGATATATTGCAGTCACAAACTGTAATATCTTGAATATATTGGATTATGTTTTTCGATTACTGACGGTTAATTCTTCATAGTTTTACTATTAATATTGCCGTTTTGAACATTCCTAACTAATTTACTTAAACACTAAAGATGTTTTTTTGACAAATATTTCAGAAAATGATTAAATGTTCTATTTTAGCTATTTCTTGTGGTAAAAACAAATGAGGACATTGCTTTTTCTTCATTTTCATGTTAATAAGCTAAATTGTCATATGTGTAACATTTGCTTGCACCATTTTTTTTTAACTTTTCAATGTATTTACTTTAAAAAATGTAACTCTAAATTATGATACCTGTTGATGTTTTTTTCTATGTATTGGCACTCACAGAGAGCAAACTATTTAAATATTTTCAGCTGAGGTATTCTCACACTTTGTTTGCATTTACACTTTTTTAAGAATGCAAAAAAAAATAATCTTTGCAACACTACACTGCCCCATATAGCATACAGAGATTTTCTATATGTTTTTTTGTGATAGTATTCTTTTGACAGAAAGATAAAATGCATTGAATTATTTTTTTTCGGTCACCAAGTCAACAAGTAGAGAAATATTATGAAACTGTTAGCACTGAGAAGTATAGCTGAGAGATTGATGGCATGTTTACCATGTAAGTTTGTCATGATAAATCATTTCAATGATATGATGTTGATCTAAAAAAACATGTTAGTCTTGTCTATACCTCATGTTAAATTTAATCTCAGCTTAACCTTCTATACAACTAATTTCTAATATATATTTTATAATATGGCAATATGTTCAGATGGTGTGGAAAAAAACTATTCAAGCAAAGCAACATTTCTATTACTTATTGTTTGGTCATAAAAACGCAGAAAAAAGAAAAAAATATTATTAAAGAAAACACACATTAGTGGAATGGTAAAACAGTATTTTACCTAATACACAGGAATACATGTACCTATTATACAGTTTGTCAGCATATGTATATATAAACAAAATACAATAGCCAATTTAAGGTTCCCCCTTAATTCATAATGCACCTTACTTATAGATATGCCCCTCTGCCCCAAGATATGCCACTCTGCCTCCCAGATATGCCACCAATGCACCCCCAGACTCCCTGGTGTCTAGCGGGGCCGGCCCATGGACGTCTGTGCGATGGGTGCAGACAACCTCTGCTGCTGACGCTTCTGCCGGGGATTCTATGATGGAGAAGCACCGGCAGAAGTGCCGGCAGCGAAGGTTGTCAACACGCATTGCCGCAGCTGGTGAACATCTCTGCGATACGCGTAAACAACCTCCACTGCTGGCACTTCCGACGGGACTTCTATGATGGAGCACCGGAAGGTTATGTCATGCCGTTGCGCCACCATAGAAGCAGGGGACCTGGATCCTCCTCTCTGGTGGACGTCAGCGCGATGCTGACAACCCCCACTGCCGGCACTTCTGCTGGCTGGCAGCGGGGGTTGTCAGCATCGCGCAAACATCCACGGCTGCTGGAGAGGAGGATCCAGGTCCCCTGCAGCGCTGCGGGGGATCTGGATCCTAACCCTGCTTCTTACCCGCAGCCGGGATAAATGAAAAAAAAAAACACCTGCCCGGTGCCCGGAACTGCATGTCGATCCATACAAACTGCGCATCCCTGCGCTAAACCCCGATTATAGGCCGCACCTCCACATTAAAGACATAAAGTGGGGGGGGGGAGTGCGACCTATATTCGGGCCAATACGGTATTTGATTTCTTATGAAAACCATTGTGGTCCTTTAACTCAATTAGTTATTAATTCATTTTTTGAGACGGATATTCACATGTTTTTATTGTGTTAGTGAAGTGATAAAACTACTAGAGCCAGATGGTATACATCCCCGGGTATTTACTATTTAGGAAACATAGGCGTGAAAAAGTAAGACTATTACTTTTGAGCCTCAAGGATTCTCTCATCTGGCATGGTGTCAAAGACTGGCATAAACCAGAAGTGGTGCTAATATTCAGAGATCAACATCAAAGCCAGGTAATTACAGAACTGTGAGCCTGACAACTATAGTGAGGAAATTATTTGAAAACTTGTTAAGCTATAATATTCAGGAACACATTTTGTCCAATAATATCATAAGTAAACATCAACACAGTTTTATGTAGTACAGTTTGTGTCAGGATAAATTAATTACATTCTATGTTGAAGTGGGTAATAAAGTAGATTAGGCTGTTTTAATGGCGTTACATATACTTCTTCAAACTTCTACAACTTATTCAAACATATACAGTATAGTCCATAGCTAAAATGCATCGCATACGATAGTGTCACATCAATAATAAGTATTCCTTAATAATACACTCACCATCCTCATGAAATTTGAACACATCGTATTGAATCCAGACTAACTTAATAGCATTTTATGATGAGGTAAGTAAAATATATAGATTTTATCCATGTTCATACAGCAATGACGTTTCAAATATATGCGCAAATGCATTCAGTAGCATAAAAAAAAACAGGTGAGAGAAAGGGTTAAACTTAAAATTGAAGTAATTATCAGCCTATTGTTCTATTAATTCCATTTTGTAAGAATAAACATAACACTGCTTTTAACATTAATTGGTTTTTAATGATACCTTATTGTACTGAAGCTACAAAACATTTAAGCACTATAATTAAACACAGTTTCGTCCTAAATGAGGCAAATATTGTTGCTTTGTGAAAGAAAACATCTCATGCGATTCTGATAAATAAGTAGTAAGCATCCTTAATTTTCTCTTAATTGGACCCTCTAGAGTGAACACAATAAAGAGCCCTAGTGTGACATATTAAATCATTCGTAGTGCGTCCTACCATTATTTCTAATAAATTTTTCTCATGATACCCTAAAGTCTCAAACAAAAGAAGTTAAAGCCATTGATAATATTGAAAAGTTGTTCTCATTATTATTTTTTCCGATGTTATATACGGTATATGTAACTTTTGGTTTTCTTGCAAATGCCCATTTCATATATCCTGCTGAACGCACCACAGTATGACAACTCTTTAAGACAAGGCTGAGCTATTCTTGTTTTGCAATTTCAATTTCACAACAGCAGAATGTGATAGATAATATAGCATGGATCTTGAGTGATTAATATCACTGGAAAATAATATGGTATAACACATAGATTCTATTGTTGTATTTCATGCATGTTGGTGTTCACAAGACTAAAGACTACTATAACAACATTGAACTGATGGCACTGTTGGACCTCTTCTGATTGTAAAGGGAAGTAAGCATAATGTGTCTTTCATTTGCTGCACTAAGTTGTCTTGGCCAACCACTACATCTACGGTCCTCAACAGTGCCCGTTTCTTTGTGCTTCTTCAAAAGAGCTTGGATAGAACATCAGGAAACCTCTCTATGCCTTGAAGTGTGTGCCTGGGAGAAACCTTGAAGATGCAGCATAACTTGTGGCTTGTTGTTGTGCTTAGTCTTGCCATAGTGTGTGACTTTGGACATTAAACTTTCAAATTCCATGACTTTGTTTACCTAGTGTACCTAGAAGTGCTGTTTTAAAGGCAAAAGGTGATCACACCAAATAATGATTGTTTTTTCTTCTGTTCACTCACTTTGCATTTGATTAAATAATAAAACTATTACAAAACTATTAACGTGTCTATTTTTTCACAAATGTCTAAAACCTTTGCACAGTAATATATCTGGATGTGTGTTACTCACCAACATATTGAATAATATCCCCCCATAACAGCTTATTTGGACCTTTGGACCTTTTATGTGGGCCAGACCTTTTATGGGCCTATTTCTTTTGTTTGCAATCACTGACTAATCAGTCGCTTTTTGTATCCAGTGTAGGAAGCCTCATCTCAACGGATGTTCTGCGTGTACACATAAATATGAGCATCTTCCGCATGGTGAGATGGCTGCCAACAGACATTAGCCCAACTATATCACAGAAACACAAGAGATACCTACACACAAAACACAAAATGATTTACATTTTAAGCCCTGTTTGCCTGCTGTATATGATGTATGTAGCTTGTCATCCAAGAGGTAATATTTGTAATAAACATTTTATTGGATAATTAGAAAGTTAGAATAAAAACCAGCCCTGGAAAAAAAAACTGTTACTTTGTTACATACAATAGATGAGCAGGGCTCAGGCTCTGTGTATGAAGATTTAATAGCCATGCGCAAAATGGCCACCACCAGTAACCAAAAGGGCCACCGCAACTCATTGTGATGCTAGTGCCAGTAACCAAAATGGCTGCCGCACATATGCCAAACATTGCATACAGATGTGCGATGCACATCTTTGGATGGATCCAACCAAAATATTACTCAATATGTATGCACACAGCAGGCTGCATATAGAGTGTTGGAGCTGGAAAAAAGGGTATTTCTTATATATTTGCATTACATACGTTATGGTTAATAATTGAGGCTTGGGGTAAAGGTGATAATTGTTAACCTTATTTGCATGTGCCTACCGAGAAGCCTTTGTGGTAATGGCAGTACAATGAGATTTCTGAGGGAAAAACAAGCCTTCTGGCTTGTCTGGTGTCTGTAGATGAGTGTTTAATAATGCTTCTATTATCCCTTATTATATAATATTATACTCGCATTAACGTTTTACAACAGCTCTTGTGATATTAGCGTTTAAAGGATTTAAAGATATTTTTTTCTCCACTACAGTTGTCCTTTAAGTGTAATAATTGAAATGTCAAGTGTTATACCCCTGCATTAAAGAAGTTAAATCCAATCTCCTCTATAAAATACTATCTGAACTCCTTCCCTGGAGATGCTGTTGCTCCAGACATGTAAGGTCAGATTAGGTTATGTGACCCCCATAGCCAGCGATGTAAAGGAGACTTCCTGACTGGCCCCAGGACAGCCAGCCTATCATGGACTTTTCCTGTATTCCCTTAAGCCACTACATGAAAACAAGGAACATGGAAGAAAGAACATTTTAGACATTACATGACCCAGTCACTATGTCTCCTCCATGGCACTATGTCTCCTCCATCGTTGCATTTCATATATATATATATATATATATATATATATATATATCACCCATTCTTTATACTTAGGCAGAGATAACCTAATCAACATTAGCCCAAAGAGAAATCTCTTAGACTACTAAAATAAAATGCCCAATTTTAAGCATAAGATTAAGATGAATGCCCTCAAGTGCACAGATGGCAGATCAACTTCAACAGTTAATAAGGACAGACTGTATAGTTAGTCTCACGTCGTGCAATCCAATCTTTTGTTTCATGAAACAGAACAAGGCATTTTTCATCTAGGTAACAGGAGGACTTTTCCAGGTTTTCTTACACTGAAATGTATCTATAGAAAAAATCCTTTTCCTATTAGGCAAGTAGTCAAAATGTTATGCCTTATTTGTGTATACAAATAGATATAGCATATAAAAAAAAACGGTACCCTCTCCCCTACTTTGTTCTACACTTATCTAATTATCTTTAGCAAAGTATCTCTAGTAAGGTATATCATTTTATGTCTGTCTTAGCTAGGTAAATTCTCTATCATCCAGATAAAACTGCCAGCAATGTGGAGTCCCCTAATCTCCCAGTAGAGCAGAACCACATGTTCTGAAAGGAATCAAAAGCAAAGATAAGATGTAACCATGGAGGAAAGTAGTGACGGGGTAAGATAATGTCTAGAGGTGGTTACATGCATACTTAGGGTATGAACCCTTAGACTGACAGCTACGTACATCATTAAAAGGGAAAAGTGGGAAATAGGGCAGAAATGGCACAGGCAGGCTTTTTCAGGGGCATAGTTGGCACAGACATGCTGTTTTGTGGGACAGAGTTGGCACAGGCAGGCTGTTTGGGGGACAGAGTTGGCACAGACAAGCTGCTAAAGCTGCATAGTTTGCACATAGTTGGGGGTGTGCCATATACAGGATCCGGCCCAGTTGTCAAATACTCTAGGCACACCCCTGCTCACACCAATACAACTAGACACTCCGTACTAACACACACATTCAGAAACTCAGCACTAACACGCACTGACACTAACACACACCCAGACACACGCTAACATACTCTGACAAAGACTCATGTTAACACATTAAACATACCCAGGCACTGCTAACATGCTCAGATATACATACTAACATACCTAGACAAATTCAAACATACCCAAAGGCACATGTTCACAAAATAAAAATTCCAGACACACACACACACACACACACACTAACATACCCTAAGACACATGTGAACACACTAACATACTCAGATATACATGCTGACATACCCAGACACATTCTAAAATACCCCAAAACATGTTCACCTACTAACATAGAGTACCCAGACACCAATTCTAACATACTCAGGTAGACACACACTAATATACATACACCTTAACCTGCAGACGATCACATACCCAGGCAGATATACACTAATATACCCAGAGACATATACTGTACAAGCATATATGAATTTACTAACATACATACCACTAACATACACACAACTCACTTACCCCGTGAAGCTCACTTACCCAGTGCCGGGACATATCTCATTATCCCTACTCCTACAGCATGTCTCTGTCTATCTCAGGGGGGGGGGGGGCAATTGTTGACCCCCCTCCAGGACCAACCCATGCCCAACAAGACTGTCTAAGCTGAGCTGGCTGCAGCAGAAGCTTACTGTTATTTGTCTTTAATGATGCAAAGTAAAAATTGTAGAAAGAGTAGAAATCCCAATTTTCTGCAGACCTGTGCTTTACTGAATAGATCCCCTTGTATTGACTCACAATCACATTTTATATTATAGCACTGATGTCTTTTAATACATGTTAGTTTGTTAGCCATAGAAACTCCTAATTGACATTCCATTTAGTTACTAAGGTTGGAGTAATTAGTACACCCACATATTTTTCTAATGATAATTTACCCAATCTGACCCCAATTAGAATGGTTTTAATACCTAGATGCCTAACATTTATCAATATTGAAACCCATTTGCCATTGTCTCACCATTCTAATAATTTAATGAAATTATTCTGCAATACATTGTATCATATCATTTACTATTACAAAAGTATAAAATATGGTGAAAAATGTAGAAAAAAATGACTTTTTCTGACTTTTACTTGAAAAATCTTTTACTCATCTATAAAGGCTAATGAAAACGCTGTTAAATAGATTCTACTCTTTGTCCTGGGCTTAGAAATACCCAATGTTTCTATGATTTTTTGCTTTTGTCTGCATGTTATAGGGCAATAGCATTTTGCAAGTAGCAAAGTAGCAAATAGCAAGTATGCAAGTAGCATTTTGCTATTTCAAAACCATTTTTCCAAATCTGGCAATTCTTCCCCCATGTGCTATTTTGAGTATCTTTGAAGCCGGCCAATACAATTTACCCCATCAAACCATATATTTTTGAAGACTAAACACCCCAGGGTATTTCAAATGTTTGTAATTTAATTCTTTCAATGCACTGATTCTATCGCCACTCCTTGTTAAACTTTGTGGTAATGATTGTTTTGCGGGGTTTTTTTCCACACACATTTTACTTCATGTATGAATTTATAGCTCCTGGTGATACCACCCATGCATGGGTTAGCCTGGCTGTTTTGGGGCAAAATTGCCACATTTGAGGCATGCACATTTTCAATGTTGAACTTTATTTGGTGATCCTGTGCCCATGCCCTATTTGCTACATCTTTGAGTCTGGCCAATTCAAGGTGCCCAATACAACCATATATTTTTTAAAACTCGACCCCCCCCCCCCGGTATTTGAAAAATGACGGTATTTTAACTCTTTCCATGAACTAATTCTACCACCAGCCTTTGTCAAATTAAGCAGTAGTATTTTTTGTGTATTTTTTACTTTTTTTTTTAAGCTTTAGGTATGAATTTACAGGTTCTGGTATATGTACATTAAGCAAGTGAAGTTTAACAAATAAGCACACATCACCTATTCTTCTGCTATAGTCCTAGCTTTCTGAAGCTTGTATATGACTTTAAATTCCCAGCTAAATCAAAATTTTTGTTGCACATTTCATACAGCACATAACTTGTTGGATTTTTACTTCAAATAAACATCTTTTGTAATGATATTATTCTTTTTTGTTTATCTACTTTTTAGTGCATAATTTGGCTTTCTGGAAAATGTTAACTTATAATTTTTTTTTTTTGCCACAGACGTAGCTTTGCACAAATTTTGTCACATTTTCTCATAAGTGACATCTCTATAGATGATATCTATATTTTATGAGAAACAAAATACATACCTTTATCAGTATTGTCACCTTTTTAATATAATTGTTGCTAAAATTCAGCATTTACCGGTCACCCCAAAAAGTGTATTTTAGTGCTGTTGACAGTATATAGACTTCTACTGTGTTCTGGAAAGTGTGTCTTACTTCTGTTGCTGTGGTACTAAATAGGTTTCTAATGGTAATGTGTAATGTGTTCTTTGAATTGCTCTTGGAATAATATTCCCCAATGACATGCACAAATGAGAATCCAACGCAGTTAAGGGGAAAAGGGCACGCTTTAAATTGGCTGGCATTGAGTTTTAACACAGGGGAAATGGTAGCCAGTTATCAGTTGGAAAATCATTCAGACTTACTGCTCAACAAATTTCTGCCTTGGGCTCTGTGTTTATTGTAATGAAGTACTGAATTTTAAACCTACATCTGTACATTGCATAGTGGTTTGGACACAATTGAATTTTACAGGATTATACCTGAGCACTTAATAGTAGCTTCACAGTAAATAATTCATAGCGTTTTGCTTGACCTTTTTGTAACACCTGTTTCTAGAGTAATTTACAAAATATTATATTATCTGTCAATAAAATAAACAATTATTAGGGATATAATATCTCCACACAATTTTAAAGAATAATTCGATGGGAAATAACCCGTATTAATGGAAAATAACCCATACTATAACTCATAATAATCCATATTAAATAGAAAATAACCCATATAAATCTGGAAAATAATCTTCCAGATAAAACATTACTGGGTAGAGAACTCTGGACTAACCTAATGCACTCCAGAAAGGGAAGTAGTGACAGAGGCTAGAACACGGTGTGCAGGACCCAAATGTTTTGATATGGAATACATACAAGAGAGGGCATCTGTTTTCATTTTCTTGCTAGCCAGCTGATCAGAAATAATATAGCTGAATCGATAAAGAATCTACACCATAGTTTTCCTACAAGAAAAACGCACAAGGATAAGTAGAGCCATCGAGTGAACTGGACAGCCGCAGTTCTCTTAGAGGTTGAGCCCCAAGGTTCTGGCTAACAGAGCCATCACCTCAGTCCCATCAAACACCTTTGGAATAACTGGAATGCAGATTGCAAGCTATGCCTTCTTTTCCAACATCAGCGTCTGACTTTACAAATTCTCTACTTGATGAGTGGGCAAAAATTCCCACAGAAACTCTTCAAAAGCTTACGGCAAAAGGAGTGACCAACTAAATCGTAATGTCTATGTATTTAGAATGTAATGTCATGAAAGTACCTCTTGGTGTAATTGTCAGGTGTCCCAATCTCTTGGCAACATGTGAATAAAATACATTATTAGGCTAGAGATGTAGTCAGGCTGGTAGAATTTGCTTTTAATACACTGTTATCTTTAAAAAGGAAAGCCAAAACAGTTTCATGTAGTGTGCCAAGTACTGTACTTTCAAATCAAATACTTTTATAAACCCATGCCAAGGGCACCTGCAGCTACTGTCAATGACAGATTAAATTGGGCAATAAAATTTTGCAGTGATTTCCCAAAAATAAATAACTGAAAACAGCGCACAAATTTCTGATTTTGTTTTGTTAAAATACTAATCATATATTTTATTAAAAATTACACTAGCTCTCTACAAGCTCTCTATTGTTAAGGATGTTATAACAGTAAAATATTATATAAAATCACTGCAGAATGTAATTTGTCACATGAATAACCATAATAATTATTAATAATAACAAGCATATACGATATGCCCGTCATTATGCTCATTGTGTTAAAAAATATGGCTATTGTGATCACTCTATATGTCTATTGTGAGGTCTGACTACAAGACTAAGATCCAGATCTCAAGCGCTGCAGGGGACCCGGATTCTCCTCTCTGGCAGCCTCTGCTGCTGCCAGCACTTCCTCTGGGGGATTCTATAATGGAGCTCCGACATCACATGACCTTCTGGTGCTCCACTTTAGAAGCCCTGGGGAAGTGCTGGCAGCAGCAGAGGTTGTCTGTGTGCATCCCGCAGCCGGTGAACGTTTGCGGAAGTACTAGCCACCAGCAGGGAGGTCACACAGACCTCCACCGGCTGCCCCACTAGACACCAGGGAGTCTGAAGCATGGATCACAAGTAAAGGGATGCACTGGTCAGTTAGGGGGGTTTAAGAATGGTACGGGGGTTAAGAGTGGCATGGGAGTGGGGTTTAATGGTTTTCTGGAGGCAGAATGGCATATAGGGGGCTAAAAGGCATATCAGGGAGGCAGAGTGGCATATAAGGGAGTATAAGGCATATCTGGGGGGCAGATGTGCAAAACTGGGGGCAGGTTGGCAAATAAAAGGAAATATAAAAAATTGCATTTTTTTCAATCATAGTTTTTATTAAATATGAAAATTAATATTTACTAGTACAACTTTTTTCCTATAGGATAGTCTTATATTGAGGCTTTTTTCCCCCTTAATGAATTTGCAAATTTGGGGGGTCGTCTTATAATCAGGATCATCTTATAATTGAGCAAACACAGTAATTACACTAAAATTCAGGTATACGCTCTATAATAAGACAGACGTGGGTCGCATTGTTTCAAATGGAAGAGCTCAGTAACAGCTTTAATATCGTTTTTTTGAGGCTAAATTAACAACAAAACTTCCACTTACCCTCAAAGTAAGTTACACTGTTGAATATTATTGATTGATAACCGGTGTCACACCCTAGAGGTAATTTTACTGGCATGTTTGCCCTTAGGTCCTTCAGCTAATTTTACTGGCATTAAAACACAATTAGCCCTTAGGCTAAAAATGTTTAGTTGTAAGTACACAGTGTGTATTGTTACAAATGTCAGGTAATCTAAATGCTACAGTACCTGCGGCTGAAGACACTAGTGAGATACCTTTTTTAAAACAAATGCAATTTCCAGCACATTTCAGTTTTCGGTAAGGTTTAAATATTTACTGACAACTGTGTATCAATTTTTATAGTCTTATAGCTGAAAAAGTAGCGTAACCCAGTGCAGTCATTCTGTCTAATAACGCTGCAGCTGGGTTGTCATGGATACTGACCTTTCCCTCCAGCACCAGGTCACTTGTCTCCTATAATCCAATCAGGATCTCTTCTGACATATGTCAGTCTTCATGAGCTGGGATATGTTTGTCAGCCTATCAGAGGAGAGGATTGAGGAAGAAGCTTCTGGAACAGAGGGGGCAGAGCAAAGCAGGGTAGTGAAGAAGCAAGGCAGACACTGATCTCTCTCCCTCTAAGCAGGCCTGAAGTAAGCCTATTGTCTTTAATGTGTGTACTCGTGCGCAGAGAATACAGCATGGTGCTGTATGTTTCCTGAGTGAGAGATGGCAAGTACCCAGAGTGTTCCAGTACTGCATCCTGTACCAGTGAGGTGAAAGCAGACAAACATCTGTGTGGGAAGACAGTTTCACTCTCAACCAGGATGTTAAAGGGGCAGCATCCCAGAGCTGTCTGAAGAATCTAAGGAGAGATACTTCTCTATATACATCAACAATTATATCCTTGTCCCCCCGGGTACCTGCATCAAGGGCCCCAACAGTGCACCAACACAGGGACACCTGGGTGGGAAGAACATCTGCATTTGGGGTGGGGAGCTGGTGTTGCAAGTTAATCAGTTTTCTGTGTTATACATTCTCCCTGAACTGAACAGCATAGGCACAGCAGCTCAATCCTTAGATTATACTTGTTTATTTTAATATATTCTATATATCATTTGCATCTAAGTTGTATGTGCATTATTTTCTTGAGTGCATGGAGCCATTTCTCAGTGCGTGGGTTCCCCTACTCAACACTCAACATAGTACAGTGGAAGCACTGTGTAAAGAAAGAAGATATCCCGATCTCCCAGCAACTGGGAAGGCTCAGGTTTCCTGTTGCCAGTATCACTGAAATATATAACTGGGGTTACACTAGTAGTAGGGTTCCTCCTTACCCTTAGGTAAAACAGTGTATATCCTAAATCTTGTTTACGAAGAGATTTTGGATACATAAGAAGTGTCATCTTGTCCACTGTGTCCGCAGTACTGTGGGCTTTATTATCTAGTATCTAGTATGCGGCTGTAAGACGGCTTCTGCCGGCCACTTTACCTTCATTAAGCACCCCCTACACTTGCTAGATGGGTAAGACACATTATGTCACTAGCTGGCATTGACACTTCTTTATTTGGGGCTCATTCCACTAGAGGGGCCATGTCCACCAAAGTTCTACAGGCCGGTGGTTCCCTCTCTGACATTCATAAAGCTGCCGACAGGTCATCGGAATCTTCCTTTAAATCGTTCTATTTCAGACCCGACCCTCATGTTTCCATGGTCGTATTATAATGTCAGTTTATTATCGATTTATATTTATTCAGTGTTCAACTAACATAATATGAGCCTCCTTATGCCAGAAAGTATAGATTTTAAAGACAGGAGGCGAGTATTATCCCACCCTATTAACCCACCTTTTCGATTCTTGTTTCTCTGCAGCTTGAATATATAACTCCTCTTCACCGTTTATGGACTTTCTTCACGTTGAAGTGCTCCTATCGTGTTATTGCTCAGAAGACTTTTTCCGTATTTATTGTTTGAGCAGCTGAAAAGAGGAGGAGCTTATTGTGATTACCTGTTATATTACCTATACTTCATGCTGATTGGTTACTATGTTCATCACCTTTTTTCTCTCAGCCTACATTTTTTAACCCTTGCTGCTTGGAGTAGTAAAGTTTAAAGCATAATACTCGCCTCCTGTCTTTAACAAATTCTATATTTTCTGGCACAAGGGGCTAAGAAAATCTATAATTGCCAAACATCCCATGATATCATCTCAACCACTAAGTGTCACATCTTCTGCAAAAGTGTATTTCCACCTTTATTTTTAATTAAAATTCATTTAACCTCAGTTTTGATAGAAATGTGTATATTTTATTCTTAGTATATTGAAGTACACATTTTAGTATATCTCGATAATTTAGAACATTTTAGATTGTAGCGTTTACAAATCATTCAGCAATTAGTTTGACTGATGACCACACAGAAACATACATACTTTTAGTTCTAAAGATTTATTTTTAATAAAACAATTCAGTTCTATTTTTGTGAGTTTCAAGCACACCAGGCCTCCATATTTTGTTGCTCTGTGTGAAGTCTCTAAACCTAAGGTCACAATGCTATTCATAAAATGGAATGAATGAAGAACACCAACAGCAACACTGCAGTAGTATCACTATATATGAAAAAATGAGGCAATAAGAAAAGGTATAAGTCAAAATAAATCCTATACTTCTACTGATCTACTGATAAATAGTCTCTCTAAAGAAGAAAAAAAAAAGCTCAAAAATAATACGGTAATACAATATTGTATTTGACGTTTGCTGTTCATTTGCATTTATTTTTAATAACTAAATCTAATTGCAATCAACATTTCTGAAATTACTTTTCAAAGAACAAATTCTTTTAAGAGTGAAAATATAACAAACTTCATGCAAAAGATGTGTAGGTATGCTCATCTAAGTCATATTTATGCAATTTACCTTTTTACAAATTCTTCCAAGATGAAAGTAATTGTGAATGAACTGCAGGCACAAATTAATATATGCACAATTGATTTTATTATTTTAAATGATACAGAGCAACATACACACGGCTTGAGTGATCTCATTGAAAATAAAGGTGTCTTTATACAAAAATCCCATTATATGTTTAAACTAACCCACAGGAACAGTATGCTAACCAAGAAAGCACAGCAAAATGTGCTGGACATATCTGATGAAATAGTTCAACATTCAAGAACAATCAAGTACCTTGCTTCATGGAGCAGGAGTACACAGCTCGCTTATATTATCTTGAGTGTCTGAAAGCTTTATGAAGGATGCTAAAATAATTGTAAAAAATGACCACCTTCATTAATCCATCTTCTGGCTTTGGCAAAAACATGTTTTTCATTGTCTCCCAGATCATCTATGTTTAATCATTTTACAGCTGTTCTCCGTGGAATAGTGGTACACAATTTCCAATTTTGTATTCAACATGCAACCGTTACCTGGAAACAACAGCTGAAGGAAAACTCCCCCCTGTGACCTAATATCTAAAGACACATCATATAAATGCAGCAAAATGCACAAGTTGCATTAAATATCCTACGCACTTTCACTATCATGTGAAACTACGATGTGAGTTCCCAGTGTACAGGATTATGATCTACATTTGTGTCCGCTGTCCTACCTACCCTTGCCTTCTAAATAGTTTACATTGATTCAACAAAAATAAACTTGCATTATAGTTAACCAATGATGCAATGAATCCACCAACCATTTAGGGCTGCTAGCAGTATGTAAATATGTTCCTGTACAAGCAGCAGCCATTTTACATTATTATTATATTTTATTCATATAGCACCAACATTTTACGCAGTGCTTTTTACAACAGATATATTGAGGGGTATGACAAGACTAGAATTGACAGACTAAGACAAACCGATATGTTAGGTAGAGAAAGCCTTGCTCTAAAGCTTATAATCTTGAGGAAATGTGGTCAGGACATACATAGGGTACAAGGTGACAGGTAGTCTGGTGGTTGTGTCAGTGACAGGGATGTTCTAGCAACTAAGGTGGTACGCTTCTCTGAAGAAGTGGGTTTTGAGATTTTTCTTAAATGTTGGGCAGGAGGTTGAAAGCCGAAGGCTCTGTTCTGCCATTGGTTGTGGAGATGAAGACTCAGCACTTGATCACAGCTGAGATGCCAGTAATAGTAAGGAAATATATATTTTTTACAGGCTACAGCCTTTGGGTATGAAGGAGGTTCAACAAGATTTTCTCTTTCAATTCTCTTGGGACCCAGAGGGGGGAATTAGTTGATCTTGTGGCATCATGCCTAGGGTCAGCAGAGGTAAGCAGGTAGGTAGGCATATTTTTTATGTATTTTATGTATCCATTATGTAACTCCATCCATCCCACAGGACTAAGAATTAAGTGAAACTGGAGGCACAACTGCATAATTTCGAATGCATTAAACATGGCATAAATAACTTATGTTTTATGCCCTAGATTCTCTTATGATCTCTCATAGGATGGCATCACAATTTTTATGATTAATAATACCATGAGGAAGCCCCAAACGTAACATTAGGGCATGCCCATTTTGGTGAAAGAAAACAGCATATTGGTGACTTTTACTTTTGTTTTGGATTATCACTTTGGATATCTACTGGCCAGCCTGTATACAGATTTCCTTTAGATAAGTGAAGATCTATGCAAGACAAAGTAATGGCACACAACATACTGTGCATGCAAACGTTACAAAGATTTATTCAAAATGTGACTATATTTCAAATTAGATAACAGCAAGTGTTAGTGTGGAAATGAAAAGCATTATGTTTCATACATTCTCCACTTTTTATTTTTAGAGCACACAAGATGCCCTTTATCTCGGACAACATAAATGCAGTCATCCATTACGCAAACGTTAAATGGATATGCTCACCTACTGGAACTCTGAATAAGCTACCTTGGTTCTCCTTCAAGAGTGAAAGAAAGTGATAAATGACTATCCTATGAATCATCCCAGTTAATTGGAAATAGGTGACTTGCATCCACTGTAATGATAATATATTAATCCATATGCTGATATATAGATAGCTAGGGGTTTCAGGAAGAAAACACAATTTTTGCACTTTTAATTTGTTTTAGGTTATAGTGAGGTCGAGACCATTTATTAACTGATCAATGAGATTTTCATTTACAATATTCTTGTGTGCATCTCTACTGCATGGCCATTTTGAAGAAAAACAAGATTGCCTGTGTACAACTATTCATCATGTAGTGCAGTTCTTCAGTCACTATTATAACTTTGATGGGTAGGTGTAGTGGAAGTGTTGATGCTTACGTGATTAATAATAATGATTATAACAACGTCTATGGTGGAGCAAAGGGGAAAAAACTTCAGAGAGTGTCTTTCATGCTAAAGTGGCAGCTATGTACTAATTATTGAGAATTAAGTATATTCACTATTTATTTATTTTTGTTGATGGTTGATGTGCTCTTTTATCTTTGCGTTGCTTTGTGCTTTTATGATGTAGCAATTTGTTCATAAACATGCCTAGGAAAAATCCAAGTTACCTTACCTTTACATACCTCAAATACAGAAGGATACAGCTTTATTAACCATGAAATAAAGAGTTAAAATATATGCCGATTGAGTGGATAGATTTAAATATTTAAAGTATTAACTTAAAACTGTAACTGTTCATAACCAACTGGCTATGCTTAACCTTTAACCTTTGCAGACAGGAACGCCCCTGACGTCAGCAGAAACGCTCCCAAAAACCTCCCGCTGACATCAGTGGGCATTCCTGGCCATGTCCCGCAAGGGAAGGCTCCAGGTAGCCGGAGCCCAGAAGTTCCCAGGTATCTCCATGACATAACCCATCACACCCAAGTACCATACCTGTCATATCTCTCTATCCCTCCGTAGTTGTGACAGTACGTAAACCCACCAAATCTAGGGCAGTGAGGCGGAAATCTTCAAATTGCATTGCAAAAACAGACAGACAGTAACCCCTGATGTTACAGATATATGCCCAAGTCAAATCCAGTGTCCTTCCAGAGGCCCTGCTCCTTTCCTGTAGCCCCACCTCACCAGAAAACATTAACCCATTGCTCGGTTTGCCTAGGCCTGTCATGCTGTTCTTGCATCTAGGCAATTCCAGGGCTGCCTTAACTGTTGCGTGTGTTTTACTTACATAGTAACGCAATGTTGGCATCTCTTACTGTTGCCTGAGGCTTAATGAGATGTGAGTTAGACACTAGTAGCTAACGTCTGAGGAACTTTTTTTTTCACCTTTGTAGATGTAGTGTTGTACTATAAGCAGAACAGTCTGCTTCTATGTATAATGCAACTGGTGCCTGTCGCTTTAATTTAGAAAGACGTTATCGATTTTTTGTTAAGAATTGCTGCAGACTAATGAACATCTTTCCGGTCACTTCATTGTGCTTTAAAGTTCAGCTATTCTGATGAATCAGTAGAATAGTGCCATCATATATCCCTGCTGGCCTGTTAGTTTCCCACCAGGTGGGAAACAATTAGAAGAACGCCCATGCAAAGTATGCATGCAAGCTTGCAAAAATAATATAAATAATGTTGTGTGTTATGTGAACATGAAAGAGGTTATACCAGAGCTGAATTAAATACAATCATTCCAAAGTTATTATAAAATGATAGTTCCTTATTTATTCACAATATGGGAGTCTCAAACAACATACATGATCCATTAATGTTTGGAAGGGTCTGCTGAGGGACTTTTCCTCTCACTTCACAGATTGGTCTAGAGGGTAACTTAAGTTGCCCTGTTGATACTGCAACTTCAGTAAACATATAGATATTTTACTGTTACTGTATTTGAAGGCAGTGTTACATTACATTGCATTTACCGTATTGGCTCGGATATAGGCTGCACCCGAACATAGGCCGCACCCTAAAAGTTTTGTGCTTTTTTACAGAAAAACTTTTTTTAATGGATATGCTGCCACTCTGTCCCCCCCGAGATATGCTGCCACTCTGTCC
>VKOC01017625.1:0-17076 GCA_009364415.1 Spea multiplicata | reverse complement strand
CTCTGCTGGCTTCCGCTTCCTCTATGCAGCACAGAGGACCCTCCCACAGGTAAGTAGCAGGGCTCGAGGTGCGGCCCGCGTAAGATCGGTTGCCTTGGCTGCCGATCTTACTCGGGCTGCACCCTCTCTCTCCTACGCATTAAAAAAAATTAATAATAATAAAAAAGACGGGATTTAAAGTCGCATTGCGACTTTATTCCAAATTCGGCAGGGGGGGCAAGGATTAACCTAGGGGGGGCAATTTCCCCCCCTTGCCCCCCTGTAGCGACGCCACTGCTCATCACCCTCCCACTTTGAACTGCTGCTGTTTCCAGTGGTGGCACTGGTCGTACTTGTGGCAGCTTCATCTTTATCATGGATAAGTTTAACAGTAGTCTTTGTGATGCCTTGGTACTTGGTAGTAACAAAAATGACTTTGTTAGGTGGGATGGAGAACATTGCTGGTAGTATTTTTGACTCTAAGGAAGAAAGCATCTTCCTAGTTTGGGCTAGTGTTCCAGGGCTCATCTGACTGCTTTGTCATACACTCCTGCTCTACCCACACTATGAAAAGAGGAATCACTCTGTCTCACAGACATTTTCAATTAAGATCATGGTCGGTCAATAGTAGACAAAATATATAACATTGATTATCAACACAACACAGGAACAGTGCAAACTGAACTCTTTGCCCGCCGCAATAAGTACAACGGCAGAGCTGGTGGACACAAGAGAACAGCTATGGTGTGGATCCAGAGCGTGATCTTGGGAGGGGCACTCACACTAACACAGACATACCCTAACACTAACACAACAATACACACTACACACAGACACATGCACATAGACACTAACACAACCAGACATTCAACACTAACATACATGGACACAGACACACACTAACATACCCACAGACACTCACACTAATACACACACTCAGACATTCACAATAATAAACACTGTCACACAGACACTCACGCTAACATACCCAGACACACAGACGCTCACACTAACAGATACCCACCAAGACACTCACACAAATACAACCAGATACATTAACACACACTGCCCAATGACACTAACACACACAGGCACTCACACTAACACATACACTAACATACGCACATACACCCTAAGATACCCAGACACACAGATACCCAGACAAACAGCTTTTTTCGGAAATGTAGCTGCAGTGGCCTAACCTGATTAACAATGTGGTGATCTAACTCTCATCTGTTTCTGGCTGCTACTGAGAAGTTAATATGGGGTCAGCAATTTTATATGCTTGTCCTATTCCTTTGTAAATTCAGAAAAAACCCACAGGCGGTTGGAACCATTAACTCAAAGTCCTAATAAATAAGACTATCACTTCTTTCATACCAGTATGTTTTTGCTACTTGTATCAATTATTTATTCTGTACCCTACACACAGTCCCTTCCTGTTGCAATGGCACCAAAAGAGACCTACAATTGAACAAAGGCTTTACCTTTTATTTAAACACAAATTAATAAAAAATATGTCAATAAAATGGAAAAAAGATTGCTAGTCCATTAAATGTTTTACTATCCAGCATTCAAGGTCCATCATAAATGCAGCTGCAGGGATGAATCAAAAGAATGCTTAGCTCTCCATAAAAGATTAGAACAATGTTTGATATCCCTCCAATATGTCCTCTGTAAGTCCTTTAGCAAAAACTATTTAGCAAAAAAAGTGCGGAAACTTTTTGAACGACCCTTCGACATTACTTCTAAATAACATCGACATAACTTTTCTTCTTCCTCTTTTACATTAAACCGATTCTCTTTTATCACTGCAGATGAGCATGCTTTCCTTTGCCCAACCACATGTCCCTTTCATCCATTTCCTTCTCATCCTACCCATTCTCTCTCATCTACTCTTGTCACCAACACTAGCTCATATCTTCAAACTCTGTCTCTCTGCTATTTGCCCTATGCTCCTTCAAGCATGCTAGCATAACTCTTTAACTCTGTCTAAATCTCTACTTCCTCTTACCTCCAAGGTTCTTGAAAGTATTCTTTCCATTAAACTAGGGCTGAAACAACTAATCGATAAGATCTATAATAATCGATAATGAAAATCGTGACAACGCTTCGAAAAACTCCTCTCCTTATATAATCTGACCTCAAACAGATCGGATTATAACACTAGAATCCAGATCCCTCGCAACGCTGCAGGGGACCTGGATTCCCCTCACTGTCAGCCGGTGGGTGTCCGTGCGATGCGCACAGACAACTTCCGCCTCTCCCCTCCACTTCCGCTCCTATGATGCAGTGGGGGTCTGCACGATGTGCACAGACAGCCTCCATTATTCCCCTTCACTTCCGCTGTGGCTTCTATGAAGCTCCAGTGAAAGTGCCTGTCAGCAACGGAGGTTCAGAAAACACCAGGGAGTCGAGTAGAGAGGCAGAGCAGTGTATGGGAGGGGAGGAGGAGGCAGAGGGGTGTATGGGAGCCACCCTCTCATACACCACTCTGCCTCTCTACCTGGCTCCCTGGTGTCTTGTGAACCTCCGTTGCTGATAGGCGGCAGAGTGGTGTATGGGAGGGGGAGAGATGCAGAGTGGTGTATGGGAGGGGGGAGGAGGCAAAGTGGTGTATGAGAGGGGGAGGAGGCAGAGTGTGTATCGGAGAGGGAGGAGGCAGAATGGTGTATGGGAGGGGAGGAGGCATAGTGTGTTGGGAGGGGGAGGAGGCAAAGTGGTGTATGGGCGGGGAGGAGGCAGGAGTGGTGTATGGGGAGAGGCCAGAGTGGTGAATGGGAGGGGGAGAGAGGCAGAGTAGTGAATGGGAGGGGGAGAGAGGTAGAGCGGTGTATGGGAGGGGGGAGAGAGGCAGAGTGATGTATGGGGGGGGAGGAGGCAGAGTGGTGTATGGGTGAGTTATAGTGGTGTATGGGGGTATAATGAATTTCAGGGTAGCAGAGTAGTGTATGGGGGTGTAATGAATTTCAGAGTGGCATATCTGGGGGAGGCAGAGTGGCGAATCAGGGAGTATAATGATGCATCAGGGAATCAGGGGGGTGCAGGGCATTTATGGGCAGAGTGGCATATTAGAGTGCACAGTGGCATATAATAAGGCATAAATGGGGCGAGTGGCATATTGGAAGTTATAAGGCATATCAGGGGGTGCAGTGGCATATAGGGGGTATAGTGCATATCGATATTAGGCATATCAGGGGGGCATAAGGCATATATGGGGTAAAAGGTATATCAGGTGGGCTCAGTTGCATATCACTGGCATATAAGGAGTATAAGGCATATCGGGGGCACAGTGGAATTTCTGGCATATCGGAGGTATAAAGCATATCTGGGGCAGAGTGCCAAGCTGGGGGTCAGATGTGCATAACTGGGGGCAGTCTTTTTCCTCATAGTTTTTATTAAATATGAAAAATAGTTAACATATGAAGTAATACTTACTAATAACTTTGTATTAAAACCTAGTTTGAGAAACACTGTGTTTGGGTTCTTGTAGCTTTTATTATTATGTCAGTAAAATATGAAGGTGAATAGAGAAATGGCATTGCGATAAAGAGATGAAAGTGTAAATTGTACGTTTTTTATTACATTATTTTAAATGAAAAAAAATGTGCATTTTCCCTGGTGGCGTAGTGTGTTACTGATGGTAGCCTTTGTTACTTTGGTCCCAGCTCTTACTTTGGTCCCAGCTCTGCAGGTCATTCACTAGACCCCCCCGTTTGCTCACCGTTCTTGTAATCATTTTGACACCACGGGGTGAGATCTTGCGTGGAGCCCCAGATCGAGGGAGATTATCAGTGGTCCTGTATGTCTTCCATTTTCAAATAACTGCTCCCACAGTTGACTTCTTCACACCAAGCTGCTTGCCTATTGCAGATTCAGTCTTCCCAGCCTTTTGCAGGTCTACAATTTTGTTTCTGGTGTCCTTCGAAACCGTTTGAGGTTGTGGACAGGTGTCTTTTATACTGATAACAAGTTCAACCGGTCTCATCAAATGATCTCTGTTTACCGTCTCATCTAATTTCTAGTTCTCATTCACACTTGTGAGATTTCTCAAGGGCTGCCCCTATACTATTCACCTTTCCTCTTGCCTTCAGTCCCCCAAAAAGTCCCTCAAGGACACTTTCACTACTGCCGAATCCTGCAAGATCTATAGTCTGACATATATACAATGCACTGTGCACTGCAGATGTGCTTGCTTCTAAATGAATGCTTTTGGTTAGACATATAGCAGGAAAATACATATAAACAATCGATATGGCAGGGTGGTTTAAGAGAACTAAAATGAAAATGAGGATGTCCTCTTTCATCTTTATTTTGGTCATTGGCATTGATCACAAATAATTAATTAAGTTCTATAGAACCAGGAGAAAAAGTTCCAAAATACAGCAAGTGGTGTGCAACTGTCTAAAGAAATTAGATCTGGTAAAATCAAGCTGTTTCAGTCTGCAATGATTTCTAGTGACATATTTCAACACAGCAAAATACATTTTACTGAACAGTTCTATTAGAAAGAAAGAGACATGATTTTTTATTTTCTACTACTATTAAAAGTGTTTTTCTCTAACCACATTATACATAATGAGGTTAATGCAATGACCTTATGAAACCTTAATTGGCAACAATGGCTAAAAAAGCAATTCAATGGCCTGAAAAAAACTATTAGAATGATCATATAGTTGACAGCACAAACGCACAGAAAATGCTACATTGCAATCATAAAAATCCTTCCCTAAAAGCAATTCAGGTATACAGAGAACCTAAGAGAACATAAAATGCATAAACTTTTGCCAGTACCTTTCAGATCATTACATTTTTCATTTAACCTCTACTAGACCGGATTAGACTAAGTGAACCAAATTAAACACAATGCACATGCACACTCAAACATTTTCAATGCCAACATCATAAGATATCATGTGCACAAACCTGGCTAAAATGTCCCATTACACTGTTTACAGGTCATAGGTTTTGTCCAGCAGATTTTTTTTAGCTATTTTTAGAATACTTATGCATTCAGATTCATAAGAATTTCAACTAAATTTGCCAATTTTGTTCATTTCTAAAGGGAAGGTGAAAGTGCCCAATTTCTGTTTGAATTTAGTTCTTAATTTTCTTATTTATTTTCCAGTGATCAGCTGGGTTACCCTGGCTTCCTATAGGGGTGGGTGCTGAGGCTCCCCCCTTGAGAAAGAATTGCTCCAGGACACCGGAAAAAAGCAGACAGATCCGTAGAGAAATAGAAGCATTTCTGTTCTATGACAGCACTGATGTGCACATGCAACACATTCATTGTTTCTGGAGTGACTGCGCTGCTAGAGGCACGGCCTCCAAATAACATGTTACAGTTTTATTTCAAAGAGAAGGCAAAGAATCAAAAACCACACTTTAGCAATGTGCAAGAAAGCCAGGGTTTAAATTGTGTATAAATTGCTGTGTATTTCTTTCATTAATAATTCAACTATCAGTAACACTAACACCTTTTCTGTAGGTGTTATTTCTATTGTCAGTAGGGTACTTGGCAATCTGTGCTAAGTATACTTTTGAAGCACAAGAGCAGGAAAGTTCATGTAAAGCTTTGTAAGTGACTTGTTTTCCCAGTATGACTTACCTCCACTACATCCAACGTTCGCTACAGTTGAAACTTGCCTTTCCTAAATAGACTTCAGACACTAAGGGGCCAAAGAAAAATGGTGAGAGTTGCCATTGAAAATGTACATAGCAATAGATCTGTAAAGGGAAAGCCACTGATGACTAATCAAAGCTTCCACACATCCATGCCACAAATGGCTTACATACCGCTGATGGTAAATGCCTTGTCTTTCCCTAAGCAAGGATAACCAACCAGCCATTTTTGGAGCTAAAATATTTAATTAAAATGTACCGGTATATTGGTATTGAGGTTCTCCTCTAGCGTGTATTTATAAGTATACTAGTAAAATAAAATTCAAAGCCAATACTAAGTTAAAAGGGACACTTTTATGATCAATACTTTTTCTCCAGGAAAGGTGGCAATCAGGCTCTCACTGGCCATCTACAATTGCATGGTAGGCCAGTACCTATCCACCCCACCCCACAGCCGCTGCTGGCCATTAGGTATCTGGGATGATTTTGATTCCCAGTCTGGCCCTGGATCCATGAAAAAAACTTTCTGAAACTTATGGCCAGATATTTTCCTTCAGGATTTTCTGGTAGAGAGCAAAATCACTTGAACTCGGACAATATGGCAGCACATCCGGTAACATACTCTTTCCAATCCTCCAATCAAGGACATCACCGCAAACACAGTCATTTTGGTGGAGGCTCTTGCCAGGTTATGTCCGCGGAGATGCGGAACAAGATAGAAGACAGTAGACTAAAGATGGAAAGAGAAGATAAAAAGTTAGGAGATAGAAGATTAAGAAGTTGCGAAAGTGGTCAGCAGAAGCACAAATGGTCGGCAGAGAATGTGGGCACCAGACAACAAATTTCATTCCTGAATTAAAAATGCCTTTGAATTTTCAGCAGAACTGAATGAGCAGGGAACAAAACAACAAACAATGCCAAAGCAAAAGAAGATAAATCTGGAGACTGTTCCAGAACTAGATTTATGGAAAAATAATAGGAAGGAAGACTTTGACAGATGTTTCCCTGAAAAATAAGTACTATCTGTCACAACAAGATTTGCAACAAGGGTAAAATTTCCACAACAAGATTTCCAATAACATATTTAATTACAAGCAAAGAGGTCAAGGATACTCTAGATTTACATTCATATGTTGTTTATGTTTCTACAAAATGATGTCCTTCCTTGTAGCTTCTGGAGCAAGGTCATAAGAGTCATTGCACCTTAATAGAAGCACTCATAAGAATTCTCCTGCCATGTATACTAATAAAAAAAATGTGCAATGCCCCCGTTGAATATCCCATTAGTGGAAATACGTACCCATATTTGGCATTTTCGCCACCATGGTTCTGCAATCTTTATTCTATTGCAGGTAAAAGGTGAAGGACTATGAGTGATGTGCAGAGAGGCACTGCCCGAACTATAAGATACTGCAAAGCATGAGGACCAAATAGTCTTAAGGAGCCAAATAGATTCTGCACATTTTTAAAATTCAGACCTGTCAGGTACAGTAATTAGGCACAAATAATGTTCTGCTTATTGTTTTATTTATGAACGGGTGTTTAGCAATTCTTATGAAAGAAGCAACTATTTACACAATCGTTGACATTTTTTTAAAATAAGATCCATTTTAAGGACAGCATAAAATAAAACACTATTGGGTCAATGGAGAATAAGCAGGTTGTTGAAAAAAATATGTAAAAGTGTGACAGTGATATAAGGTTGTGAATGCAAGTGGGAAAAAGATGAAAAACTGTTAATTAAAATATATTACATAGGTGTTAAATGTTATCCATGATCTGTTAAATAAATTGTTTGCAGTCTTATTAAAAAGCTAATGTATGTAACATTGCTTAGTCTTATCTCTTGATGATGTTAGTGCAACCTGACACCATGGTTCCCAAACCAGGTAAAAACAATATTCTTCATCAATAAGTAACAATTTAAAAAAAAAAAAAAAAAGGCTACTAAATTCTTGTTTGTGTATTTTATTTTGGAAGCAGTGCTTGAAAATGGCCATTTAAAGAAACTTTGCAAATCAAATAATATTCAATGAAATAAAATTCAGGTGCTTTACAGATGATACTCAAATGAATACAACATTTCATTTTATAACTCCAGTGACCTTCACAGAGCCCTGACCTTAACACCACCTGACCCGACACCTTTGGGATTAATTGGAACATTGATTGGAGCCAGGCCTTCTAGTCCACCATCAATGCCTGACCTCTCAATTGCTCTTTTGGTTGAATGAGTAGAAAATTCCCACAGACACACTACAAAATGAGATGCCCAACAGGCTCACTTATTAAATGGATCTTATATACATAATGTACAAATAATAAAACTAGAGCATTTTCTACATGTGGTGTACACTGAGAATGATGATGGAATGTCATATTCTCTGTGCTTGATGTACATTGTGGACTATATTTAACCATTTTCAAAATGTTTTGCCTCATTACACTGCAGTGAATGAAATAAATATGTAATGAATAGCATAAGATCACAAATATATGCAAACGTAGAGCCCTGTGCCTATTATAATATTTTATCATTTAAGTTTAAACAAATATTCATGGTTTGTTATCCTTTAGTAATATCTGTGAGTAGAATCATTGTATTTCAGTAGAATCATTGTCGGTTACATTTAATTCATCTCTTCATAGGAATGATCAAAAAATGAATATGGTATACTATGATTTTTCTTTTGTGTCAACTGTTTTCTTTACATCTGGGATTGTGTGAATATTTGAAAAATTGAAGATCAAGTGACATATGGGGTTGGGGTGGTTAGTTTTTTTAAATGTATTATTGTCTTTATTAAATTAAGCTTAACTTAAACGTGTTTTATATACATTTATGCATGTTACGTCTACATTCATGTATATATTCATGTATGCATTTATGTATTAAAAATTATTTTATAAAATAATAATAATAAATAAATAAACAAATAAATAAAGCTTAACTCCCTCCATCCCACAAGACAGGATAGGAGGGAGAGAGACACAGGAAGGATTCTGTGCCTCTCCAAGGGGATTTTATTTATGTTAGTCCCCTCACCTCAACAGGAAAAGGTAAGGGGGGGGGGTGAAGGGCCAATGATGCCACTCCAGGTGACATTGCTTAAATTTAAACCTCATCATCCCACTGGATGGGATTGCAAGGTGAAAGTTGGACAATCTTACTGGAGTTGGCACTTCATTATACATTGTGTTAGTGTTAGTTATACATTGTGTTAGTGTTTTGAAAGTGACGCCCTAACTAATCTAAAGTTTCAACTTGTATTTAAAGTCGGATGAAACTCACAGATTAATTAATTTGTGAGTTGCTTGTTTTTCTGAACTCACATGCACTCTCATACATTCCCATCTCCTGCGTTTATATGTTACTGCTGCAAACTCGCATTTTTACCAACTCATAAGCACTTGCAGCTTAGTAAATAAAGCCCTCTAGGTTTGACCCAGAGGAGGGAGAGCTCCAGATAAGTGGAGGTGACAAGGATGAGGACAGCTAAGGAGATAGAGGGGAGAAGAAAGATGAAAAGAATGTTGGAAATATAAAGAGAAGAAAGAGAGATAAAAAGAAAGAAAATAAATACACAAAAAGGGAAGAGATTGAACAGAGAGATAAAGAGAAAGAGGAGGAGAAATAATGAGAAGGAGGAGCAAACGGATGGAGAGATAAAGGGAAAGATGAGGAGAGATAAAGGGCAAAGGGAGAGCTGAGGTAAAGAGAAAGTGGGGATCAAGAGGAGAGCAGACCACTGTGGGTACAATCTGGGTGCTGGGACAAGTCCTTATATACGTATTATAGAGTAAAATTGGGATGTCTAAAGCAGCCTTGGTTGCATATCTCAGAGTTTGCTGGAAATAAAGAAATCAGAATTTTGTTAATTTAGGAATGTTTTGCAAATATATATATATATATATATATATATATATATATATATATATATGCAGTATGCACAGCAACCACTCCTATATATGGTGGGACAGGCATAAGGAGGCATTTTATGTGAGTAGCAGGTTGGAACACTATTTATTTGCAGTACCTCGTTCCGATGAAGGTAATGAACTTAGACTGCAAATGTTTACACAGCATCTAATTGATGGGAAGTGGATTAGATGGTCAGTTGATAGAATTACTGCCTAGTTAGTCTACAAACTGAATTTAAGGTGTTTTGTATGTTTTTCACACTGCTAAAGCATTTAATCACTGTAAAACTACATCATGACAGCTATTTTTGAAAACCTTGGCCATTCTGCCAAAAATGGTGTAAGAAGTGGGATTAACTTTGCTTGGAACCCTTTATCAGCAATCAAAACATCAATTCAAAACCATTTAAATCAAACTAGTATCTGCAAAAAATGATGCAACACAATGATATGGGAGCTTACCTCATAGCCTTTGAGAGTACTGCAACCAGGGCACAATACAGTCCAGCAAACCATTTTGAGTTTGAGTGTGGGAGATGACCATAATTACAGGAACCATCTTTACCATTTATTAAAACACATTTTGAGCACATCACTATGGATTTGGTGGGACCTCTGTAAAAATAATCTTAGGGTAATCAATACATTCTGCTTATATTAGGTTATGTCACCCTCTATCTGGAAGTTATACCACTTCTCAACACTGCTTGTGTTTTCTCTGGTTGGACCAACCAGGGTACTCCTTTTGTAGCCCGATTTATGAAAGAAGAATGGTGATTATTACAGATAAAAGCATTAAGTACATCTGTGAACCACCCTCAAACTAAATGGCACATAGAGAGAATTAATAGAAAGTCATGTGTCTGCGTGCACTCTGGGTGCTGGGCAAATCATGTGGTTGAAATCTGGGTGCTGAGGCAAGTCTTATAGGTGCAATCTTGGGCCAATGGGGTGTGCGACCTGTGATCTATGCCTGTAATTTAGGGTTTAAAAATAGTGCACTATTTATTTGATCTATACCTTCAACGATTAATTTGCATGTGATTTTTCAGTTGATCTATACTGGTTTTATAGGCTATTCAGTTGCTGTATACCTGCAATACTATGTTTCCATATGGTATTTATTTAATTTATACCTGCAATGCAGTGTTTCCACATGTTGTTTATTTAATCTTTACCTCAATGTGGTGGAGGAAAAAAGTAGTTGTAGTACAGAGAAGAATGAGACAAAGGGACTAATGACAGTTGTAATAGCCATGGGAGAGAGACTATGTCGAAATTATCTTGAAACAATTTTAGGTTTGCATTTGCACAATCATTCAGTGTGCACTGTCATGCTCAGCTTATCAGAGGAGCCTGGTGGTCTCAGAAGAGGAGACTGGTGGTCTCAGAAGAGGAGACTGGTGGTCTCAGAAGAGTCCTTTGTACTGCAAGTGGATTTGTGTTTTTTTTTGTTGGAAAAATTTTCCTCATATTTACCGAAATGCGATCAACATTTTCGTTTTCAGAAATCCCATTTGTTCCTCCGATTACCATGGAAACAAGAAATAAACCTTAGAAGAAGTTCAAAAGGGAATTTAAGACCAATGGATGGAAAAAATGTTATAGAGTTAAGGTTAAGGATAATAGTGGACTGGTTAAATGAAGTAATTAAATTAATGAATTCAATTAAATATTAATTAAATCAGTTTAAAACACTGTTAGAAATCGCAGGCTGTGGCTCACCTGGTCTCACAGAGAAGACTCTTACTCTGTAAAATGCTCAGATGCAGCACAGCAGTATCACATAAAGCAGTCACAATCAAATGAATGGATCCCCTGTCTGCTCTGCTCTTATATAGGCTCTCTTCATTACTAGTCTGCTTTTTCTTTTATGAAAGATGCAGCAACAAGGACAAGCCCTCAGCATGACGTGACAGGAGTGAGCTGATTGGACAAACGAAGATCAGTCTCACTCAATGTCCCTCCTCTAATTGCAGAAATGGCGATATTCTCCTCCTGTGTAGTGTAGTTAAAATGCCGGCCGTGGTGAAGGAACAAATGAAAGAAGATCATCGCGGTGTTGTGGGCCCTTCTTGTGGCAGCGGTTGCCTTCCTCCTCCCCCAGTTCTTCACTCCCTGTGTCCTCGCTGGGAGCTGGAGACAGTGGCGCTTCTGTGTGCCATGCGGATAACTCCTCCCTTAATCCATTTGACGGAGTGAATGGGGGTGGAGCTACAGAGGGAATACCTGATGGCAGTGCTCAGGCATTCAGAGCTGTTTAGTTGCAGTCTGTGTCTCCATGCTGCTGTTTTCCTAAACTTTTGAACCTTGATTTTTGACCCGGTGTGTGCCCCGGTTTTTGTTTTCTTGACTGCAGCCTGCCTCTGACCCCTGGACCGTGACCTGGATTACTCTTGTCTGCAGCCTGCCACTTTACTCTTTGAACTGGTTCTTTCTATTGGTATCACCACATTGTGGTGCTGCCTTCAATCCTGCATATCAGTTTCCTACTCCTGAAACCTACCCCGTGTGTTACAGCGCAAGTCTATTAAACGTTTATTACATGAAAATGCAAATCATTGTTTAGAGTGCATGGCCACTTCGCACTTCAGTGTTAATCTGGAAGTAGGATAAAGTAAAGAAGGCAATTTATGTGAGTAACAGGTTGAAGCACACTTCAGTCCCAGTATCATAGGGTTAATAGATTGAATGCAGCCTCTTTCAGCTAGTGGCAAATAACCAGCACTGCAAGTGTATAAAACATAGCCTCTGGGAGCATTTGTTGTCTGCGGTAGTGGGGGATTAGGCAATTAATATGTGGAAACCTGCTGAATAGATGTTACTTGGAACTGGGAGGTAGATAAGATGGCCACTTGGCAGATAGAATTACTTTATAGTTAATTTACAAATTGGAGTAGGATTTACGATGTTTTTATTGGTTTTTCACAGTGCTAAAACAGTACTAATTAATTTGTGAATAAATCACTGGGCATTGCATTTTTAACCTGTTTAGCTATAATTTTCCTCTTTTACGTAAAGGTTACCTATCTGTTTATTACATGTAACAAATAATTATATATTGTATTTTTCATGACAAATATGGTTTTGTTTAGAAAATATATGTAGCTATATAGTAGGTGTGTGTGTGTCATACCAAGTTAACCGAACATATGATTCTGAATCATTGGGTTTGAATATATTCTATCTAAATCAGTTTAATTTTTAACCTTCAACTATTCTGAGGCACATTTCTATTGATAGTCACAATAAAACATTACCAAATCCACTGAACCCGGCAATGTGTTTAGTGTGTATTAAACTGTCTTCTCTATATTGAATGTGGGTATTCACTCATTTAACATTTTCTAAAAAGATACTGCTATGAAGCTTATCCCAAAGCTTAAATATTTCAATTTAGGAACAAGGACCAGATTATTGAAAAACACACTAGCAGATGACTGCCTCACAAGTAAAAATGTAACAATGAAAGAGCATAAAAGCTAGAGGAGGTCATTTTTGCTCTTATGAACCTTGGTTTTGCTGCGTGAGGTCTGAACAGAATGAGTACTTCAGCTGCACAGAACCATGGCAGGATTCTTTCTGGAAACAATCTTATTAGTGTAGCTTCCCTGCCGTAAATTAAAGATACAGTAAAAAAAAATAACTACTATTGATAAAAAAAATTATGACTGACACTAAAATTTCTTGTTCTTCCTGATAAGAAGTATATTTTCATTGAATGTACTTTAAGTAAGTCTTAATACAAACCTTTATTATTTATTGTTTACACTGTGTTCCATAATATTCTTATTCTACTTGATTATGTGCTGCTTCTACTATTCTTTCCTAATAAATCTGGTATTAGTTCTAGGATTACAGTATACGGCTGCTAAAGAACAAGTCATCTGTGTGGGTGGAAAGTATAAATTGATATTCACTACGCTAGTGACAGCATAGAAAACAGTAGGAGATGTTCTCAATTGTTAATGGTCAACAGTCAAATCCGAGAATCAGCGTTCAGTAGAAACTATTTATAAATCTCTTAATAGACTTCATCTAAAAGTTTGCATTGTTTAGTTACAAAAAGCAATCTAGCGAATGTAGCAATACATTGGCTTGATAAGATATTTCAAATTATAAAGTTAATTACATATTCTGTATACAAAATAGTATTTTAACAAACTGAATTACAGAGATATTTTGTAGCAGCACAAAAAATGGTTATATGCATAACAGGAAAACTTGACACAATTATGGACAATTATGGAAAAACAGAGAGCAGCTCAGGAGAACAGTGAACTACAGCTGGGTAGTGATCTGGTTATGAGCTTTGGTTGCTTCTTATTTCACAGTTCAGAAACCTGTCAAAAGAAACTCGTTATGTATAACAGCCACAGTTAAGGATGAAATGGGTGATAAGACTGTTTTTTAAATGTAGTTAATTAAAACTAAGAAAAAAATCCAGAGAACGTGAAAGGAATTCACTTAACTAGTCCAAGGATACAATAAGACTTTGCCTATACAAGTTTGTTTATCTCTTCTCCAATTCACTTCATCACTCCCTTTCCCCCTATCTCCCCCACTTCTCACTTCTCTCCCTCATTACCTCCACCTCTCTTCTTTCTTTTTATCTCTCCCCTTGTCCCAAACGCTCACGATGATATTTAGTACCACTGCTGCCATCTTTCCCTTGCCTTCCCTCCAGTAACTCACAAATGTACACATTTTTTTACACACTCCATTTCCACAGACTTAGACACTCATGTCAACACAAATGCGCTAACACACACTTATACATACACATTATTGCTCACACACATTTACACATCCATGCCCATGCTCACACATACATGTGCACACACTTGTTTATATACAATCATGCTCACACACGACCATGCTCACACACACATCTACATGTCCATGCTCACAAACATACACATCTGTGCTCACACATACATATTAACACAGGCATTCATGCTCACAAGTGCTTATACACTTTCTCTCACTCACCTCCCTTAGCTCAACTGCGAGCAGGTCCTATGTGCACAATTGTAGCTGAGGGGCAATTGTGGCTCTCCCGTGAGATGGACCTGGGGCCAGGGGCATCGCTAGGGTGGGCTACTGGAGCTGAATCCCTCAGTCTCAACTTCATAACCCTGAAGGGAGACTCTGGGGCTAAAGCATACTTTAGCCCTAAAGTCTCTATTAGGGGCTATGCACCTGCTTGGGAGATTGGGAGATCATAGATCTCCCTCTAACCATACCCAAACTAATGAAGAGAGCCGGGATACAACACCATATCCCAGTGCTGGGCACCAGTGGAATACCGTATGTGGGAGGGGGTTCCACTAGGGGTGCCATTGACCACGTCGCCGCGATCTGTTCCAGGAACGTTCCAAAATTGTTCATAAATCTTCTTCCACTAAAAATATAGATTTAAGAAACCTTCCTGCCCCCAATGGGACTTAATTTGTGGAAGAAAAAGAAAAGTAAAACTGCACTAAACATGGAAAGAGGAATCATGGTTGAACAAAGATATGCTAAAAATGAAAATTGGTCATTTAGAAAGGTAAACCTCTCTGTCACAAAGAGGCTACCGCTGATTGCATAAGACAAATTGGGCTTGTTTACTTTGTTGAAAAAATGCCAGGAAGTATGATCAATAAATACAAAATGACAATAAGACATTCTTTTTCGGGGTCTTTTCCGTTATATAACTTTACACACAGCCCAGTAATGTCAATAAGTCAACAAGTCAACGGTTCCAAGAAAAGCACTTTCATCTTAAGCAAAAGAAATGTTTTTTGTTTTGCACTCAGGGCAGTTAAAATAAAACATGGATGAGCTTCCCATGAAGCAGTTGCGCGGATTCTGTTACTACTGTGTTATTGTAGTGAACACATCTAGTAATGGTAATAAACCATGCAGGATAAACATTTACTGTTACTAGGAGTTGAACTAGACCATGGTTTACAGGTCTGTGAACCAAGAGGCTTGACAGTTCCATTCTTACAGTGGCTAACCAAAAAAGCTTTCTACAGGCTGCAAAAAATGAGATATATGTCTCAATTACTTCAGGATCACTGAGAAGAAAAAAAAAAACCACACACACTATTATCTTTACAGGAAATTTGTGGTGTCATTCAAATTTCAGTCAGACACCATGAACAACTCCGCATTCTATAATAATAATTCCTGCCACTAAACGTATATATTAGATACGTGTGTAGTGCGAGCAACGCTTTATGAAACGTAACAGCACACATGAATTTGCCTCAGCTTCACGCGTCTTTCATCCTAGTCTGTAAAGGAACTGTTTGTTCGGTCTGTGGTGTTCGATCGGACTGTTATTCGGAGAGCACTCGTTCACTTCCGGTAACCCACGTGTGTACAGTCTGATGTACCCTACCGTACTTTGCTGCAGAGATCGAGCGCAATTTGGAATTGTTACCGGATATCGTCAGAATGGTGAGTGAAGTGAACATGCATGGTCTTTATAGACATGATTAACTGTATTTCACGCTATTATGTCTTTCTATCTCATATAGCGCTGTATTAAGTAACGAGAGGGGATTTAACATTAGGCAGGATTAGTTAAATAGAATGTTATGAAGCTCCGAGGTTTCATTTTCCCTGTAGCAACTTTTGGTGTGCTATGTTTAGATACAAATAATCCATTTAGCAACATTGTCTTATTGTATACAACACTTACAGCTAGTTGGGATTTGGGGCTTTGCCGTTATACCTTTTTGTGTAGCAGACTCAGAGGTTATTTTTGGAACACATTCCCAAATAATAACACTATTTGCATATGCCTAGATATTGTAAGCTTGATTGTGCAGGGCCCTCCTTGCCTGTTGTTTCTGTAAGTCAAATTGTTATTATTTGTATAATGGTTAGACAGGACAACAGGTTATAGATAATCTTATTTATCTAGTTAGAGATACCCTAGATCAATTTGACTCAATGTTTATGCATGAGTATGTGTGAATGAATGAGTATATGAATTGGCATGTCTGTGAGATAGCATGGATTTGTAAGTGGGGGGGGGGCATGGCACAGGGTGGCTGTAAGTGATGTGCAGACCCCATAATGCTGGCAGCATCAATACACAAGGGGGGGGGGCAGCTAGCCAGGTTTCAGCATGTACTGGCTGACTTGGCATGATAGGATTGCTTAATTGCTTACAGCAATCACAGTCCTATCATGCCCAGGCAACCAGAACATGCTGGAACCTGGGTATGCCTGTGCATGATAGGAGTGTGATTGCTGTTATACTAAGTAACACACCACAATTGGACAACAAATACAAAAACAATATTAACCCCTTGATTAATTGACAATTGCCGGTCCGGGCACGTCACTCAAAATCGTGACGATTATGACAATTGACGTGCCAGGACCGGCACGTCATTAAACGGGTGAAAAAATCGATCCGTGATCGATTTTTTCACTCAAACGGTGTTGCTCTAATGCCTCGACATCGAGGCATTGAGCAACACCAAAAAAACATTCACGGCCCCCCCGATCGCTCCTAGGAGCAAAAAAAAAACATGTTTGAAAGACTGCACG